>RJWJ010002145.1:0-108011 GCA_004363605.1 Indri indri
TTTTTTTTTTTTTGAGACAGAGTCTCACTCTCTTGCCCAGGCTAGAGTGCCGTGGCGTCAGCCTAGCTAACAGCAACCTCAAACTCCTGGGCTCAAGCTATTCTTCTGCCTCAGCCTCCCGAGTAGCTGGGACTACAGGCACGCGCCACCATGCCCAGCTAATTTTTTCTATATATTTTTAGCTGTCCAATTAATTTCTTTCTATTTTTGGTAGAGATGGGTCTCGCTCTTGCTCAGGCTGGTCTCGAACTCCTGAGCTCGAACGATCCACCCGCCTCGGCCTCCCAGAGTGCTAGGATTACAGGCGTGAGCCACTGCGCCAGGCCACTATTTCCGCTTTAATTCAAGGTTCAACTCACACTTACTTGCTCAGAATCATGTAACCTCAGATCTGAAAAGGACTCTGGTTATCTATATTGTAGTCCAATTTCCTCAGTTCACAAATGAGAAAACTGAAGGAAAAGTTTCACATCTAATCACTGGTAAAGTCACACTGGAGCCCAGTCCTAACTCTTGGTTTAATCCAAGCATTAGAGGACAGATCCTATGGCTATGAATAATAATCATAAACACAGGGACTTTGTGTCCAGCTCTGTGCTAAGCCCTTTTACATGCATATTCTACTTAATTCTGACATCGACCCTGAGAAAGGTAATATCCTCTATTTGCAAATTGAAAATAATTTGACCTCTCAGGCAGGGTTGATTTGAACCCAGGTCTGGTTCATTTCTAAGCTAACGTACAGTTCGCAGTACAGCCTTCGGGCTCCTACTGGGCCTGACCCCTCCTACCTTTCTGAACTCATCTCCTACCATTCACTCCCATTCACTCGCTCACCAAAAACATCCAGCCAAACTTCACCCAAGCTCATCCCTGCAGCAGGCCCCCAACTAGACTGGGAGCAGTGAGTGGCTGGCTCTAGCCCGGGCCCTCCCCTCTAAGCTAAGCACCACCTCTTAGGTGGGTGTGGTGGCTCTCTCCAGTAATCTTAGCACTCTGGGAGGCTGAGGCAGGAGGACTGCTTGAGTTCAGGAGTTTGACACCAGCCTGAGCAAGAGCAAGACCCCATCCCTACAAAAAATAGAAAAATTAGCTAGATGTGGTAGTACACGCCTGTAGTCCAAGCTACTCAGGAGGCTGAGGCAGGAGGATCACCTGAGTCCAGGAGTTTGAGGTTGCTGTGAGTTAGGCTGACACCAAGGCACTCTAGCCTGGGCCAACAGAGTGAGACTCTGTCCCAGAAAAAAAAGAAAAAATCACTGCTGCCCCCCAACAAAGCTTTCCCTAACCACCCAATCTAAAACAGACCTTCAGTCACACCTACCACTATCTAACATGACCGCGTATATGGCTATGTCCCCACCAGAATAAAAACACAAGTCAAATACCTCCCACTAGAATAAAAGCACCATGATGGCAGAAGCGTGCTGCCTGCCTTATTCACTTCTAGACTACCTAACACCCAAAAGCGTACCTGATAAGAGCAGTTGCCACCCCAAAAAACATTTGTTGAATAAATGACCTTCCTCTCCCTGTGTCTGAGCCCCCATCTCATCAAGGGCAACTGATTACACATAGTATCTTCTATTTTTCTCTATTTCCTGTGACTAATCTTATCTTTTCAACCATATGATATGTGCCCCTCAGAGACAGCTTAATAGTTCTCAACTTTGGGCAAGTTAATGACCTAACCTGGGCTTACGTGATCATCTACCAAATGAAAGCAGTAATCAAAAGTTTAGAATTCAAAGTTCTCCCAAAGCTAGTAACATGACACTTAAATGCTAGATTATCATTGACCCACACATATCTTAAATTTCCTTAATTTTCTCACAACTTTCTACAAAAACACAGCTGGTGTGCAAAGGCAGGCACTACTCCTATCAGAAAGTGAAGAATAACTGCTCTTTTACTGCTGGAAAAAGAGGCCTCTTCTCTGCAAGCCCACACCCTATCTGTTTGTTTCCGATTACTCTTTATCTTGACCAGCGTTAACCTCCACTTTTCTGTATTTCTTTGGCAGGCCTCAGTGGCATTACATTCCTTACTTCTTGTTTGTTCAAGTTTTTGTTTGCTTTATATAGTTGGATGTGCCCAACATAACAGCATATCAGCACTCGCATGATACAAAAAGCTGCAAAATTTGGGAAAGCAAGTAAGTCAGTAGCATTTTGGCCTTCTAGTGCTTTAGAATTTCTACTCTCTCAAAGAACTCTAAAGAGTCATGGCAACACAGAGACCCTCCTTCCTGGTGATTACTAGGCCATCCCACTGGCCTACCCAGCTGGTGGGAGGTGGGGAGGTGGAATGTCAGAATTGGAGCAGAAGCATCTACTGGCTAGAGTATCGATGTCCTGGAACAGTAACTAACACTGTCTGAATGGCTGCTTCCAAAGCCTGTCCAAGACTAGCATATTATCACTACTAAAGAAAATCTCAACTCCAAACCAAAGACCTTGTTTCCAGTACAGCAAAAACTCTGCAGACAGAACAGAAAACATCACTGAAGTCCTGGTCAAAAGCGGTGCTATTCAGTTTTGTGATTTCAACCGTTCTTCAAACATAGATTTCTCCTAAAAGGAATTCACGACACTATACTCAAAGAAACATGTGAGCAAGTGTGTGTCGATTCGGAGGGAAAAGGAAAAAAAGGTGTCTTTAACAAGATGAGGCTTTTTAATTCTTTAAAATGAAATAACCTACATCTCCCCATATTTATTTCATTCTAGAAAAGCTCAGAAGCTAAGTGCACTAAGGGATTCAGAGGGCATTTTGATGTGAGGAACCAAAAAAAAAGGCTATTTTCAGAGCACATTTGATTGGGAGAAATCTGAAAATTTCGTGCAATTATTAGGAAAACTCGTATTTGATTACGTAAAACATGTATCTCCTCTAAAATCTCAGCTCCAGTATTTGTATAGAATGTAAATGAATTATCAGCTTTCTTTATATAAAAACATCTCACTAGCTTTTTTGAGGTATCTTTTTTAAAACTCACTAAAAGTTTACCTAAAAAGCAGTTCTAGTTTTTCAGGTTTTTTTAAGTATCAGAAGCCAGCCTAAGCAACATAACGAGACCCCATCTCTACAAAAAAATCCTAAAATTAGGCAGGTGTGATCACATGAACCTATAGTCCTAGCTACTGGGGAGGCTGAGGCAGGAGGATCGCTTAAGGCCAGGAGCTGGAGGTTGCAGTGAGCTATGATTGTGTCACTACACTCCAGCCTGGGTGACAGAGTGAAACCCTGTCTCAAAAAAAGAAAAAAAGGACAAAGAAAAAAAAAAGTTGCCTTCTCCTAAGGTACAGTGCATTAGGAAATAAAATAATAAATTTAAAAAAATAAAGTATCAGAAGAAAACTTGTTCAAGGTCATTTGGTCAAATCAGGTGGGATTAGAATTATTCGTTCCTGCCTTCCAAAAGCCAGCCATAAATAAAAGTTTTCTTGGAACTAAGCAGGCCAAAAAAGAAAAATCATTCCCCCATTTCCTTTCTTCAGTAATCAAAGGTCAAGAGAAAAATTCATTTCAATGGCAGAACAGAACTTCAATGAATAAAATTTCATCAATGTATAAACTATTGCCCCCTAACCACGCACAGGTATCTCTCTCAAAATCGGTAACTGTTTGCAAAGGCACCAACAATTTGCAAGGTCAGTAACCTCTCTACCACCTTACCATATGATGGCACCACAAACTTATTAAGATGTTTTAAATCAGCACTTCATATGTATATTTATGAATAGCTCACTTCTGTTATCTTTTAAAAAACCTGATCAGACTGGAATATGGATGTAATCTGAGCTCTTAGATTGTTTTTTTTTTTTAAGTCAAAGGGTCATAAATAAGTTCAAAGTTTTCTTCAGAACCCTGAAAGGAATAGCGCTATTTCAACATTGCAGATAAAACAAGTGACAGATTAATGAGAATCATGCAGGCTAGGGGGTAGAGGGCTGGAGAGAAGGAAACTCTATACATTTTTATGTGACATATCACCTTCCTCTTCCCTTCTCAAATCCACCGCTTCTCTCACATTCTGCCCCATCCTTTTAATGCCTAGTTTTAAACTGCTGATATAAAATACTATTTCTAAAATTAATAATAAAAACAAAACTCCAAGAAGCCATACCTTAAAAATATTAACTGGATTGGAATGGGGACATTACAGTAGCTAAGGGCACTTTGTAGCAAACACACTATAGTCATATTTAGTAATTTTCCTCACAGCTAGTTTTCTAGGTGAGATGGTACCCCATTCCACAGACGACCCTCAAGTCCAAGAAAATTTTCCTTTCCTCTTAAACTATGAGTCACTGGCATTGGATCTCAAAAATACTAAGTTAGTGGTTAGGCTGAAATTTGGGCTTAGTTATATTATACACGAACAACTCACGAACAACTGTAAAACATTTGTAACTAACATGACTTTTCTCTTATTTCGAATTCAAGTCTACCTATTTCTGAACATAGTTGTAATATACTCTTGGAGTAATGATTTCCCTTTAGCACTTGAGTACAACACAGCCACAAGGTATACAAAGCAAATCAAAAGCAATGACTGGAAAAAATTAAACCTGGAAGGAAATACAAGTCTGACGCTTTCCATTGCACCAGAAAACAGAACTGTCATTATTAGGAAATGTATTACATTGAACTATATGAAACTGCTGATATACAACTGGTTTTGACCTGCAAAAACAGAAATTGCATATGGTTCAACCTAATATTATTACTGAAGTTCATTTTAATAACTGTTTCAAATAAAGTCTTCATATCCGAAGACACATAAAACCTTTTACTTTTCTAGATTGCCTTAACCTTTCAAAAAGATTTGCCACCTCACTGACCAAGGCTAAACATTTGAAAAATTAAGTTCATTAACAGGAAAACCAATATAATTGCCTAACAGCTAAATGTAGCCATGGCCGTGTGAACCCTAAAATTACTCCACATCCTTTTTACTGTTCCCCTTTCCCACGAATAGAATTTGAATTTTGAATCCTAAGTAGAACTGTTCTTTAGAAGACTTACATTTATGGAGATATGGTACTAACAGACATTTAAGTGCTTTGCATCTTTTTCAGTTGTCAGTGACAGAGGATTCTAAGCATGACAGTAGCACCACATCACCTGACACAGGGGTTCCAGTGACCTAAAAATCTAGTGTTGAGGAATCTGCATTAAGTTGACAAGTTCCATTTCTGTTGGAGAATCTGGCTTCTAACTTTCTAATCAAAAGGGTGACTACCATCCCAGTGGGATATACTTTTCCATTTGGATAAGCTGATTTATAGACCCAGATCAGAACTACCTGCCACTTTCACAGAAGAAGAAAAAACAGGTTATGGCTCTAAGACTGCCTGTAAGTTCAAATCCATCATTTCACACCCATTTTTATTAAAGTCTAATATTCAATATGCTAATGAACTCTTTTCTCAATTAGTTCCATTAATTAGTTATCTGTTCCTGTTCTGTCAGAATTCCTATCCTCTGATAATTTACTTATCAGATCCACCTTCCTAGAAGGATGCTTTTCCCTAAGACACTTGTAAACTTAGGCAATCTGATGTTCCCTGTTCTATCTTCCCAGATCTAGTTGACAGCACAAAATATCAATTATCAACCATCAAGTAAATTATGCTTAAAAAAAATAATCAGGGGAGAATCTCCTGCTCTATCTGGAAATTTCTCTATTCAGCTAGTTCAGTGTTGACAGGTCAACAGAGAATGGCACTAGTTATTACTACAATCCTAAAAGGCAGCTCCCTACAGCTAAACCATCAACTCTTTCCTAACATCCAAATAATCCAGAATTTTTATAGCAGAATTTACTCTCCCTGCCCCACCTCCAACAGCATCTCCTGATCATCTTTCACCATAAACTAAGGTTTCTCTAGAGTCTCATGATGATGCCAAATCAGGCGAACACATTCCTTAAATTCCACCTACTCCCTTTTCCCTCCCAAAAGTTACATATAATAGCTGCTTTTATTTATTTAATTTTAAAAGTCTCCATGCATCAGGTACAGTGAAAAGTGTTTTAAAGGGCATTTATCTACTTCCATCCTTAAAACCTTATGAGACTGGGATTAGTGTCCCCATTTTACAGACGAGAAAAGCTGAGGCTTAGTAACCTGCCCAAGGTCATACAGGACAGGGACTGGAATCCAAGTCTGACCTCAATGTCCTCTGCTCTTAACCCTCATGCCGCCTTTCCCTCCCATTTCTTCATGTCCTGTCTGCTCTGTGGTCTTACAAAGTCTACGCTTGGGAAGGATTCAGCTTCTACAGAGGCTGTCTTCCCTTTAAGGGACAAGCCTTTGGGAAGAATGAGTACCTGTTCCCTCTTTTCTCCATGCTCCCCTACCCACCTGGCACCATTTCCCAAAAGCCCTTGTCATATCCCCTCCTCTAGGGTCAATTTAAACTTCCGCTCTGTCCCCAGGACAGGCACCTTCTACCCTCAAGGCTAGGAGGCGGCCAAAGTGGAAGAAAGGAAGAGCGCAGACAGCCCCCCTTCCCCCAGCTCTTCCATTCAGGAGGAAACCGTGGCTGAGGGCTGGGGGATTGGGGACGGAGGTGACAAAGGTTGCCCTTGGGGGCATGCCGGGTAGGGGGTAGATGAGGAGGCATGCGACGCTCGGGGGCGGGGGGGGGGTAGTAGGAGATTGAATGGGAGGAAGACCTCCGTAACAAGGGGGAAGGAGTGCCGCCCCGCGACGCAAGGGATCCGGCCACTTCAGAGCAGCATGTGTGTTGGGGAGGAGAACCTGGAGGTGGATGTGACACGGGGAAGCAGTGGGAAGAAAGAGGAGGGCTACCGGAGCAGGAAACGGTGGAGAAACCGGGGAGCGGGGGAAGGATGATGGGAAACGGCAAGCCAGGCGCCCCGAGACCCGGGCGCAGGGGTCGGGTGCGGAGCGGCGGGCGGGCCGCAGGGGTTCGGGGTGCGGGGGATGCCGGGAACGGGGGCTCCGGGAGACCCCGGGGGAGGGGAAGCGGGAGTTCTCGAGCC
Source organism: Indri indri (assembly GCA_004363605.1). Taxonomy (NCBI): domain Eukaryota; kingdom Metazoa; phylum Chordata; class Mammalia; order Primates; family Indriidae; genus Indri; species Indri indri. The sequence continues at coordinate 7,016 of RJWJ010002145.1, forward strand.
GAGGAGCCGGAAGTGAGGGCTCCAAAGAGGCAAGAGCGGGAAAGGAGGGGGACCCGGCACCAAGGGGGTATGTGGAGGCACCGTCGGGCTTGGGAGGGGATGGATGGGGTTGCGGGGAGGGGGCTCTGGGATCGTCGGGGTGCAGAGAATGGGAATGTCCTGGCGTCCGCCAAAGGCCGGGCGTGGGGCCCCCCAAAGACCAGGCATCCCGTAGTCTTCCGCCGACTAGGCTCGGGGTCGCCGCCCGGCCGGGCAGGGGGGTCTCCCGAGCGCCAGGGCCTCTCAGGGAGGGGCGGGGGCTCCCCGAGTCCCCTCGAGGCCAGCGCGACAGACGCCGGGGTCCCAGGCCCCCTTCCTACCTATGCCGGGCGCCACATAGACGAAGTAGAGCAGCGAGGACGAGAGCGAGAAGAAGAAGAGAGCGGCAATGAGCGAGCGGCGCGGCAGCCGCAGCAGCCCCCGGCGGGCGCGCATGCTGCAGCCGGGCGGCCGCTCGAGGGCCGGGCCGGGCCTGCTCCCGCCGCTCCCCGTCCGCAGCCTCCTGGGCCGCCGCCGCCGCCGCCGCCGCCTGGGCCTCGGCCACCGCCTCCCGGGCCTCGCGGGCCGCCACGCGCAGCCGCCGCCCTGCCGCTCCCAGCCGCCGGCCGCCGCGGGCCCGGCCACATGAAGCGGGCGGGGGCCAGCGCGGCCCGGAGCTAGCGCAGCGGCGGGGGCGGGGCGGGGCGGGCACGCGGGGGGCGGGGCCAGCGCCGCCGGGCACCGTCGCAAAAGACCCGCGCGCGCGCGCTCTCAGCCCACCCCCGCCGGGCCCCCGCGGCGGCGTGGCTGCCCGCATGGCACGTCGCCAAATAGCGACAGCCCCTCTCCCGGCGCGGCCACCGCCCAGGCTTTCGGGGAGGGACTCTCAAGTGCTCTGTGCTCGGACGCCCCCCAGTCGGGGGCCAAGGGGTCGTCTACAAAGTCTGCCCCGTCTCGTTGCCCACTGCGGCAGAAGAGGGGGGATTGTAAGGCTTGGGGTTCGGCCCGGTATACACCCTCATTCATTCATTCATTCATTGAATTCACCATTTTATTGAATGCCAGACACGGTCGTTGGCTCTGGGGATGATACAAAGAACAAAACAGTTAAATCTCTGTCTTCGTGGAAGTTATGTTCATGAGGGAGGAGAAAGAAACAAATCAGTTAGTGCTATCAGGTACTGATAACAGGTAGGAACACAGTAAAACAGGAGAACGTATTGCAGGCAGGCTAGAGTGGTCAAGGAAGGCCTCACTGAGCAGGTGACATGAGCTGAGACAAAATGATGAGAAAGAGCCAGCTGTAGAATAAGCTGAGGGAAGAGCATTAAGACCAAGGGCGGAACAACACTGCAAAGGCCCTGAGGTAGGAAAAGGTCTGGATCTGTCACCAGGCCGAATCCAAGGCCATCGTGGTGGATAAAATCTGATGAAGTAAGGAAAAGAATAAGGATGAGCTTATAGCTCTAGGCAGGGTCCACATTTCATAGAATCAGGAGTAGCATAATGATAACAGTTGTCAATATGAAGACATCTCTCTCTCTCTCTCTCTCTCTCTCCCCCTCCCCTTTCTCTCTGCATTCCATTTGGCCCCTAATTCTCATCCTGCGGGCAAATTGGTATCCTACCCCCATCACCTTGGTGTGGGACCATATCCCAAACAATGTTTTAAGGTCAACTTTAGTCCAGAGGACCTCAGGAGGCAGTTAACAGTCACTAGATACTCGAGGTGAGGACGAGCACTGCCTTCAAGGAGCTGCCAGCTGAACTGGGGAGGCAGGTGTCCCCCATGTAGACACATCAGAACCTAGGACACTGTCTTGGAGTGCCAGAAGCAGTGAGGAGGGGAGAGGACTTTGCAGGGATTCTGTGACAATCAACAATAATCCTGATTTCTATTCCCGAAGTGATTATACTTTTTACAGTGTTTCTTTGACCCTTTAAGTGAAGGCTCTAGATCCAGACTGCCCAGGTTTTCTGATCCCCAGCTCTTCCATTTTTAGCTGTATAACCTTAAGCAAGTTACTTAAACTCTCTGTGCCTTGGCAAAATGAGGGATGTTATTTGTAACAACCTCATCAGGTTGTTGTGAGGGTTTGAGTAATACATGCAAAGCCTGGCACATAGTAAATGCACGTAGCTCTCACCTAATCCAACACCCTGGCAAGTGGGATGGGAGAGAAGAAACTTCTACAACAAAAAAGGAAAGCAGAGAATTCTGACACAGATAGATGTGGGTTCAAATCTTGACTTGGCCTCTCCTAGCCATGTGACCTTGGGCAAGTCACTTCTGTCTGAGATTCTGTTTCAATGGCCCAGTGCTGCCCACCCCACAGGGATGGGATGTGGATTAGGTGACATAGGGCAGGAAAGCCTCAGCTAGAAATCCCAAACTAGCTGGAACAATCTGACTTGCAAATACTTTTTTTCTCTTGGCCCACACAATGCCGCCCTCCCCAACCTCCTACCTAGGAAACATTTTTAAACGGAAAAGCTGAAAGAAGCCAGGCACAGTGGCTCAGGCCTGTAATCCCAGCACTTTGGGAGGCTGAGGCAGGAGGATCACTTGAGGCCAGGAGTTGAAGACCAGCCTGGGCAATGTAAAGAGACGCCAGAAACCCCATCTCTACAAAAAAAGAAAAATGGAAAAATTAGCCAGGTGTGGTGGCGTGTGCCTGTAGCCCCAGCTACTTGGGAGGCTGAGGTGGGAGGATCACTTGAGCCCAGGAGTCTGAGGTTACAGTGACGCCACTGCATTCTAGCCTAGGCAACAGAGTGAGACCCTGTCCCCGCCGCAAAAAAAAAGTTATATATATAAAAAAAGAAAAGTTGAAAGAATGAAATTGCAAGGAATCTACAAGGAACACTTGTACAATCTCCACCTAGATTCAATCATTGTTATTTATCCAGATTTATTTATATTCATATGTTAAAAAAGTGTTTTTTGCTAAACGATTTAAAAATAAACTGCTGCCTTACTAGTACTTCATGCCTCAATACATCAGCAGCAAATTCTAAGGAAAAGAACATTTTTCTGTATAACCACAATAACATGAAGAAAATTAACAATTATACCATAATATCCTGTAATATCCAGTCTATTCTGGGTAGACAGAGACAGGGAGGCCACTCCACATCTAGGCTGTATGTCTATAACCAATCTCTGCTTCACGCCCTATCTGAAAAAACAAGACATCGAAATAAATTGGTTATTTTTTTAATGAAAGAAAAAGAAAGATGTTGGGAGAGCAGAAGGTCCTTACCTCAAACTCCTCCCTCCACGTTCCTTTTTCTTCTCCAAGTTAGGTTTCTGACTCACTCAAGCATTCATTCATTCATTCATTTGACTATTCAGTCCCTCAGTCAAACTGACTGTATTCTGATCTCTGTTTAAATGTTACCTCCTAGAAAAGACCTTTCCCCTAAACTAGTTTCACCCTCCCACCCCAGCACTCTCCATCCATACTCGTACCCAGCTTTATTTTGCACCGCAGCACTTTTCATCCCCTGATATTCTATTATACCTGCATGTGTCTACTCGCTCATTTTTGTCTCCCATATCAGAACATAAGCTCCATGAGTGCAGGGATTTTGTTTCATTCTCTGCTGGATCCTTGCACCTAGCATAGTGCTCAGCAGACAGTAGTTGCTCAATAATTGTTGAAGGCATGTTGAAAGAATAGCAGATGTGCACTGAGCACATGCTGCGCATGGTGGATGCAGAGATGACTAAGTGGAGGTTCTTGCAGTTCAGTGGCAGGACCAGCAGGAAAGTGAGTAACCGAGGGACAGTGGGATGAGGGCAGGACTCAGCATGGCCGGCAGTGGGGAAAGGTGTCCCGTAAGATCCCAGATGGTCTTTGAGGGGCATTAAGACAGGTTTGCTCAAGGGGCGGAGTCCTGCCTGGCTGGAGCAGCTGGTTCCTCCTAGAAAAAGGCAAAGGTAAGGCTGGAGAGGCCTGACACGGTGGCTTCACAGGGGTCCTAGAGTCAGACAGACCTGGTGACCACCAGTCCTGCCTCTTCCTTGCCCTCTCTCTGTCATCTTGGCAAGTCACTTCACCTCTCTGAACCTGCATTTCCACATCTGCAAGATGGAGATTAGACAGCTCCTGGGGCTGCTGTGAGGATTCAGAATAGTGTCTTTCTCTATAAAGTGCCTTGCAGGTAGCAGAAGCCAATCAACGGGGACCATTGCTATTCTTATGCTTTTTCCTGTGAGCCATAGGGAGCACCTGGAGGTTTTAGAGCATCGGAGTGTCTTCAGAAAGGGAGATACTTGGAGAAATCTCAGGGGAGCACAATTGGGCTTGTCAATACCCAATTTCAGGCCAAATCAAACACATAAAGAAAAGCATCTATAGCCTAAAGTTAAAAATCACTAGTAACCCTGCTGACCCTTTCAAACTGTGCTGGAGAAAGCCCCAGGCACCCACCCTGAGGAAGCTATTGCGCAATCCATAAAGAGTAATCATCAGCAGTAAGATAACATCAAGGAGCAATGACTACCTCAGTTCCAACGCCCAGAGGCATTGGCAGCTAAAGAACACAGGCGCATGCGTAACTGCTCCTCGCCAGGCCCCAGGGCCTTGGCATCAAGTGCTTCCCATGCTGGGAACTCCTGTTGACTGAGTATTAACCTTGAGGTTCACCCCGGTAGCCCCCAGTCAAGCTGTGGGCTCAGAGCAGAAGCCACCACTATCACTTCCTGCCAGCAGTTTTAAGAACCTGTGCATCATTCACCACTCTTTTCCCTCTACCAAATAACCATCAGTGTTCTGCAGAGCAGCTGCCCCACCAGCTGAGTTCCAGGAAAAGGAGACTCCCCAACCGCATTTGGCCAGCGATGAACGTACAGCATGGGCAAGAAATTTTGTTTTAAGCCTCTGAGATATAGGGGCTATTTGTTAGTACAGCAGGACTTGGCCTATCCTAACTCATAAATATACTCTGCTATAACTTGCTTTCTCTTGACATTATTTTTATGAGATAGATCCATAATGATACATGGCACTTGAATTTATTCATTTTTCAATGCTGTGTAGTAATTCATCATGTAACTAGGCCATACTTCTAAACATTCTTTTTCCCAATGATGTCTAAGTTGTTTCCAAATTTTGTTATTACTGGTCCAGAGATCCCCAAAGGGTAATTAAGGCACAGTTACTCAAGTGGAACGGGTGCAGGGCAGGCAGAAACAACAGACATTTGTGGACCATACCAAGTTTTGATGCCTTCGTGCCTTTATATGCTCGGTTTCTGCTGCCTGGAAACCCTTCGTTCTCTTTCTCCTCATCCCCCAAGACCCAGCTCAAATATTTTTCCTATCATGAAATCTCTCAAAAATTGGCTGGATTCTTGGATGATGTTCTCAACCTCCATGCGCTCTTCTTCTATAGGAAGAGGCTCAAAAGGTGAAAGCAGCATTCCGCAGATTGTCTCGCAGCTAGGAGGTCGGTGGTACGTTAAGATGCATTTGCGTAGACCTGGAGGGTGGAAGAGGGGCAGAGGTCATCTTCCTGGGGCTGTGCCCTGGCAGGCAGCAGGAGCGTGTGCAGTGGAGCCCCCAGTCTGGTCCCCAGATGGGAGGGTGTGAGGCAGCAGGGCGGAGGCAGTGGTGATGGAAGGGGCAGCGGCAGTTCGATGACCACGGAGGAAACTCAAACTCAAAAGTCCAAGAGGGCCCCTGACTTCCACTCTTCCAGCCCTCCTGATGATTTTGGAAGCACCTGTATCCCTGTATTAAACCCTTTTTTGCCTAAAATGCCAGCAGTGGTTTCTATTTCCTGAACTAAATCCTGACCGATAAAATTCTCCTATGTAGAATAACTATAGGCACTTCTAGGAGCACACTTGTCACTCTGTTTTATATGTACATATGTACATATGGATGTGTGCACAGGTGGATGTATGTAAACAACCACTTGAATAGCACTTTCTCTGTGTCAGGCACTAGTCTGAGCACTTTATAGCGAACTTACTTGTGAGGCCCTCTCTGTACAAAAAATCTTTAAAAACTAGCCCTCCCTTGGTGGCCTGCGACTGTAGTTCCAGCTACTTGGGAGGCTGAGGCAGGAGGATCACTTAAACCCAGGGGTTTGAGGTTGCAGTTGCTATGATGACACCACTGCACTCTAACCCTAGCAATATAGGGAGACCCTGTCTCAAAAACAAAAGCAAAACATTTTGAAGTGGGTACTTTTATCACCCTCATTTACAGATGAGGAAAGAGAAATCTATTAATAGAAGGGTTAAGGAACTTGCCCAAGGTCACACAGCTGATTTATTGTAAACCATGTGAGGTTATAGCTAGATTGCACAGGTCCTTGAGGGTAAGGACTGTCTATTTTTCATCTTTGCACCCCAGTACCTAAATCGGCACCTGGCACGTGGTAGGTGTTTCGTAAATATCAGTTGAATGAATGAATGAATGAAACTATTTATGAATTCAACTGAGTCTGCTGTGAGGAAAAAACAAAAAACCCCAGAAAAATCCAAACATGAAAAAAAAAAATTCAGGCAGGGTGCGGTGGCTCATGCCTGTAATCCTAGCACTCTGGGAGGCTGAGGCAGGAAGATCCCTTGAGCTCAGGAGTTCGAGACCAGCCTGAGCAAGAGTGAGACCCCATTTCTACCAAAAAGAAAAAGAAAAAACAAACAACAACAACAACAACAACAAAAAACCCAGCTGGGTGTTGCGTGCCTGTAGTCCCAGCTACCTGGGAGGATAGCTGGAGCCCAGGAATTTGAGGTTGCCGTGAGCTACGGTGATGCCCCTGCGCTCTACGCAGGGTGACAGAGTGAGACTCTGTCTCAATAAAAGCAAACAAAGCAATTGAGCACCCCTCCTCACAACTCACTTTAAAAAAAAAAATTTCAGAGTATTTTTTCCACTAGTGCACAGGTAAGCAAATTCTTTTGTAAAGAACCAGATAGTAAATATTTTTGGTTTTACAGGCCACACAATCTCTGGCACAATTCTGCTATTATAGCACAAAAGCAGCCATAAACAATATGTAAACAACTGTGTGTGTCTGTGTTCCAATAAAACTTTATTTACAAAGATGGGTGGTGGGCCAGATTTGGCCCATGGGTTATAGTTTGCTGACCCTTGCCTGAGAGAGTGAGCCCAGGAGAAGTCCACCATGGACAACATAGTGAGACCCTGTCTCTAAAAAAACAAGTAACTATAGATTGCTGCACTTAATAAAATCAATCTTTTTCTTTGTTTTGAAAAAAATTATTTTTTAAAAAAATTATTTTTATAAACCACTGTGCTTCAGTTTATTGTGTCTACTTCTCTTACCAGATTAAGCTTCCTAAAACATAATTTTCATCTGTCACCCTTCTACCCCCAAAACTTTGGCGGCTCCCGATAGCCTGTAGAACAAAGCCTCATCTTCCCTTATCCTTCAAGATCCTCCATGATCTATCCATGATCTTTGTATCTCCTGCTTCTCTCCAAGATGTAAATGGGGAAGTAAACGTTTCAAAATTTTATACTAAGGAATGTGCCTGGTAACATTCTACGATTTTATACCACAGGTGGCTCAGCCAACATTCCGTGATTCCACACGTAAGGGGAGTCAGCAAACATTCCTTGAGTCTATACAAATGAGGAAGCTCTATAGACGTTCCATAATGATAAGCAAAGAGGTTCTGTGAACATTCAATTATTTTATACATGGGCAGGTGGTGTTTTTGCAAGCAGCACAAAATTCAAGCCACAAGAAAGGGCTCTGTAAACATTCCGTGATTCTATATACACGACAGTGTGCCTCAAAAACAGTTCACAATTCTAATATATACAAGAAGAAAAAGTTGTTCCAACACCCCCAAATTCTATACACAGGAAGTACTCCGTAAACATTTTATGATTTCATACCTATGAGGAAACTTTATAAATACTACATAATTCTATAGATAGAAATGGGCTGTGCTGGCTGGGTGTGGTGGCTCACACCTGTAATCCTAGCACTCTGGGAGGCCGAGGTGGGAGGATCACTTGAGGTCAGGAGTTCGAGACCAGCCTGAGCAAGAGCGAGACCCTGTCTCTACTAAAAATAGAAATTAGCCAGACAACTAAAAATAGAAAAAATTAGCTGGGCATGATGGTGCATGCCTGTAGTACCAGCTACTCAGGGGGCTGAGGCAGGAGGATCACTTGAGCCCAGGAGTTTGAGGTTGCTGTGAGCTAGGCTGATGCCATGGCACTCTAGCCCGGGCAACAGAGCAAGACTCTGTCTGAACAAAAAGAAAAAAGAAAAAAAAGAAAGAAAGAAATGGGCTGTGTAGACCTTCCTTGATTTTACAGTGTCCTTGTGCACCCAGTTGGTCATTCTATAACTGGAGGGTGTTTTTCAGTCAATGATTCTACATAGAGAAGGGTGTACACTTCCCCGATCCTGCCTAGAACAGGGGTGCTCTGTAAAGATGCCATGGTCCTAAACATAGGGAACTACGCATGCGGTTAATGATACTACAGATGGATGGCGTTCTGTAAATATTCCTTGATTTCCCACAGAGGAGGGGGCAGTGCAAACAGGCCATGATCGTACAAACAAGATGGTGTTCTGCAAATAGCCCGCGATTTTATAGAGAGGAGGGGGTCTGAGCACATTTGAAGATTCTACACAGACGAAGGGGTCCAGCAAATCTCCTCTCTTGATTCTGCTAAAAGGAGAAAGAATCTCCGCAAATATCCCTCGATGCTATATACGGAAAGGAGATTTGGAAGCAGTCCACGATTTTAAACACAGGAAGGTGCTTGGCAAGTGCTCGGGGATTCGATGGGCTGCAGTGGGCTTAGCAAATCTGGTCTGGTGAAGGAAAGCCGCTGGCTGGGGAGTTTTACCGACGGAAACCGTAGGCCGGAGCCCCCAGAGTCTCTGAATGTTTCAAGTGCACGTGACAATGTTTGGGACCTGAAAAACAATCTTGACTCCAAAACATAAAAAGAAAACTGCAAAATTGAAATTAAATAATGTTATGCTGGACATAGTGGCTTGTGCCTGCAGTCCCAGCTACCCGGGACTGAGGGTAGGAGGTTCGCTTGAGCCCAGACGTTTGAGGCTACAGTGAGCTATGATTGTGCCACTGCACCCCAGCCGGGGCGACAGAGTGAAACTTTGTCCCTAAAAAATAAACAAATAAATAAATAAATATGATGAAATTAATTAATGTTTAGCTTGACTACCGGGCCTAATATTCATGTTAATATATGATGCATAGCTATAAACGTTAATTCAATCTTAATATTAATGTTAATATTAGGCCTAGGAGTCAAGTGCCTCTGAACTCATTGCGTCTAATTGTATCGAGTAAGCCATGGGGGTGCGGGCGGGTGATTTTCTTGTGCTTAATAGGATGTGGAAGGATCCTTAAAAGTAGCAATGCCAAGGGCCCAGGAAGATCCCAGAATGGCCCTAGATGGGGATCCCTCGGGAAGATCTGAGGACTCCTACCTCCAGGGCACCTGCTGCCCCACTCCAGCTCAGCTCCTGAACAGAGAGCGCTGACATTCCAAAGCTGGAATGTGCATCCACTGTTGGGGTGAGAAAAACATCCTGCCTCTTAAGAGACGGACAGTGCTCCAAATATCACCCACCAATTGGAGGAAAGGCCATCCACACTGGCAACAGTGGAAGCCAATTAGCCAAGGACATTATGCTGCGGCAGGTGTCTGGTGGAATCGGATATTGTCATGGGTTCAGAAGGGAATAACAGCTGTTTCTGCCTCTCTCCCGCCTCCCGCCCCCCCTAACGTCCGCTGAGTCCCAGGGGAGGGCTTTGAGCCAGCAGAGTAATGGGGGCCAGAGAGAAGAACTGCGGCCACAGCTAAGCCCCAGGGTCGCAGGCAAAAATGAGGCTGTCGATCAAAGGCTAGGAGAGAAAATCTGAGTCTAGGGTCTTCACATCGCAGAGCCCGGCCATAATCCATCAACGCCAAATGACAGCAAATATAATTTTGGCCTTAGCTAGAGGCCTGTAAGGGAGGGAAAAAAATATTTTCCTTTATCCTTTACCTTAAATTCTTCAGCTGGGGCCAGGTAAATTAGACTGGCCAAAAACAGATTAACAAGAGAAAAACAAACAGAAGTTTATTAACATGTTCGTGGTATGTGCACACATGGAGCACATGTACAAATGGATGGTTAGAACTTGGGTTTAAATACCCTTTTACGCTAAACAAAGGAAAAGCATTTTGGGGCCTCCTGGGCAGGAGAGGCAAGTTACAAGAAGGTGACCAGGAAAAACACGGCGAATGAAGATCCTCCTCTTCCTGGTGTAGGAAAGGGAAATACATTTCACAGATGTAAATTTCCTATTTTTAGAGCTTTTCCACTGGTTCTCAATGGCCTTTAGCTCCATAATCCATATGCCAAACGGGCATGTTTTACGGTGGCATCTTCTGGTACCCTGCAAGCCACAGGGTGGGAAGAGGTTGCAGCTCTGTTTCTCAGTTTTTTTAATCCATATCCCTTTTAGGCAGTTTATAGTCTCCTCTGGCATCACATTAGATTTCAAAAAAAAATTTTTTTCAAAAGCTCTAAGATAATTAAAGGAAGGAAAATATAGAAGAATATCTTTATGACTTCGGAGAGAAAGCAATTTCTTAAACCAACCACAGAAAGCGTAAATAATAAATGAAAAAATTAATATATTTGGCTACATCGAAATTTAATATTCCTGTATAGCAAAAAGGGAAAAGGTAGATGACAAGCCAAGTGAAGATACTAATAACCATATAACAAAGGAATTATATCCAGAATTTACAAAGAACTCTTACAGATCAATAACAAACAAATAAGAAAACAATGAGAAGGGAAAACCTAAAAGTTCCATAAACATGTGAAAAGTTGCTCAGTCTCAGGAATAACCAGGGAAATGCAAATTAAAACCACAATGAGATACTGTTTCACATCCAGAGATGGACAGAAAGTTGACTTCTAGATATGTGCTCCAAAGAAATTCTGGCCAAGTAAGCATAATGAGATATATCCAAGGGTTTTTATTGCGGCATTCAGTGTAATGGTGAAAAATCACAAGCATCCTAAGTTCCATCATTAGGGCAGTGGGTGAATAAAATGTGGTTTGGTCACATGACGGTGTAAGGGAGCCAGAGACCCCTTAGTTCTTTTTTTTCCTTTTTGAGGCAGAGTCTCACTCTGCTGCTTGGGCTAGAGTGCTGTGGCATCAGCCTAGCTCACAGCAACCTCAAACTCCTGGGTTCAAGCAATCCTCCTGCCTCAGCCTCCAGAGTAGCAGGGACCATAGACGTACACCACCCATGCCCAGCTAATTTTTTCTATTTTTAGTTGTCTGGCTGATTTTTTTGTATTTTTAGTAGAGATGGGGTCTCGCTCTTGCTCAGGCTGATCTCAAACTCCTGAGCTCAAGCAATCTTCCCACCTTGGCCTCCCAGAGTGCTAGGATTACAGGCGTGAGCCACTGCACCCTGGCTCTTACATGGGCTCTTTCGCTGGATCCAAAACCAAATTGATACCAGGCAGATTAACAAGAGAGAAGCATACAGATTTTATTAGTTTTACATGTACATGGGAATCTTCACAAGAGAGTGGAGTCTAAAGAAATGGCCAAAGCAAGATGTTTGTATACTTTTTAGACAAAGAACAATAAGTTTGAAAAGAAATGACAGGTGTTGGTGTCGGGGCCAAGGGAAAAACTTGCCCCTTGCCCACTGAAAAATCAACAAAAGGCAGATTAATTGGAGAAGAAAGCATACAAAATTTATCGACGTGTGCACAGACAGCATTGCAGAGTGATTACCAAACCTTAAATATGAGATTCAGAAAACATGATTTAAGTATAGAGTTTATTTGAGCTCAGAGCTTGAGGATGACTATCTGGAAACATGGATTCAAGTTACCGTGAATATACACTCCAATTAACTGCAATTATAAGTGAGTTTTCAAGGGAAAAAGAAGAGGCAGTTCCTAAATTGTTTACCAAAAATTTACATTAAAATAACATAATAACATAAAGTTTTTTGGGGTTTTTTTTTTTTTTTTTTTTGAGACAGAGTCTCGCTCTGTCACCTGGGCTAGAGTGCAGTGGCATCGGCCTAGCTCACAGCAACCTCAAACTCCTGAGCTCAAGGGACCCTCCTGCCTCAGCCTCCTGAGTAGCTGTAACTACAGGCACATGCCATCACACCTGGCTAATTTTTTCTATTTTTGGTAGAGACATGGTCTTGCTCTTGCTGAGGCTGGTCTCGAACTCCTGACTGCAAGTGATCCACCCACCTCAGCCTCCCAGAGTGCTAGGATTACAGGCCTGAGCCACCATGCCCAGCCCCAACATAAGGTATTGATTGGCTATACTATACATTGTTCTCTGTATCACGAATTCCAGGAACTTAAAGATACTGGGTGAGGCAGGTAGTCGAACTGTCTTTAAACCATTGCCCCTGGTGGGCATGCGCAGGATGTGGGAGAATGGCTGAGGTCTCACCCTCAAGTCTTCCTTGGCCCAATACATTTTGCATACCTCACATAGCTCAGACTGCTCTGAGCTATTTTTCTTTTCTCAGAAGAAAGGAAAGAAGGAGGGAGGAAAGGAAGGGAGGGAGGAAGGGAAGGAGGAAAAAACATCACCAAATGCAAAGTCAAAACACAAATGACAAACCAGGGAAAAATTCTTGCAACTCATACTACAAAGAGCTACTCTTCCTCACTTAAGAAGAGCTTGTAGAGACAGATAAGGAAGATGGATAATAACTCAGTAAAAAAAAAATGAGCAAAAGATATTAACAGTTCACAGAAAAGGAAACTCAAATGGCTGTTACACCTATGAAAATTGTCTCAGCCTCTCTCATTACAAGAAATGCAAATTAAAAGATAGGAACCTCCATGTTCTATCATGTTGGCAAAGATCAAGAAGCTTGATAACACACTGGGTTATTAGGGGCAATGAGCACCTTCCTGACTCCCGGTGGGATATAAATTGGCTCAGCCTCCATGAAGGGCAATTTGCCAAGACTCTATCAAAATGATAAATGCATATGCTCTTTGGACCCAGCAATTCCATTTCTGGGAATTAGTTGTACAAACAATCCTGCACACATGCAAGATGACATGTGTATGAAATTATTTATCAAAAGCATGGTACATAATAAAAAAATTTAAAACAACCCTGTTTGGCTGGGCGTGGTGGCTCACCCCTGTAATCCTAGCACTCTGGGAGGCCAAGGTGGGAAGATCGCTTGAGGTCAGGAGTTCGAGACCAGCCTGAGCAACAGCGAGACTCCATCTCTACTAAAAATAGAAAAAATTAGCCGGGTATGGTGGTGTGCGCCTGTAGTCCCAGCTACTTGGGAGGCTGAGGCAGGAGGATCCCTTGAGCTCAGGAGTTTGAGGTTGCTATGAGCTAGGCCGGTGCCACAGCACTCTAGCTCAGGCAACAGAGTGAGACTCTATATCAAATAAATAAATTAAATTGAATTAAATTAAACAACCCTATTGTCCATTAAGAAGAGATTGGTGAAATAAATTGGGGTCCATGAAATAATACATCACTATGGAGCAGTAAAAAAAGAATGATGAAGTTCTGTATCTACTGATATGGAAAAGACTCTAAGATACAGCGTTAGGTTAAAAAGCAAGTGTCATAGTATCTGTCTTTTGTATAAAAACAGTAGCAGAACAAGAATGTGGTTCGTATTTGTTTATGTATGCATAAACTCTAACACGTAAGAAAATAAAATAGTGGTTACTTGTTGCAGGAGGAGGGAACCATATGAATTATTACCCATTTAAGGATTAAATATAAAAACAATGAAAACACAAATACATTCACAAACCTGCAAATCAGTTCATATGTCTTTTGTCAACCTGAATAATTGAAAGGATCAGAATCCAGTTTTAAAGAGTTCATTCAAGTGAAAAGCTGGGAATAGCAGTCAGATAAACACAAACACCAGGGAAATGGGGTCAGTGCTCTGAAGCTAAAAGTTAAGGTCTTGTGGTTGGGCCCTGTGGCTCACGCCTGTATTCCCAGCACTTTGGGAGGCCAAGCCAGGAAAATCAAGAATCACTTGAGGCCAGGAGTTCAAGGCTGCAAGATCTGTGATGGTGCCACTGCACTCCAGCATAGGGGAGAGAATGAGACGCACGCACACACGCTAAAAAAAAAAATGTTAAGGTCTTGCTTATATAGGCAGTAAACAAAGAAATTTAATAGGATTACAGTATTTTCTGTAAGGCTGGTTCATGAATTACAACAATTTAATTAGTTACGGTTTGTTTTCTTTCCAGTAAGTGTTGTTTTCTTTTCTTATTACAGTTTGTTTTTTTTGTTTTTTGTGGGTTTTTTTGAGACAGAGTCTCATCCTGTTGCCCTGGCTAGAGGGCAGTGGCATCATCAAAGCTCACTGCAACCTCAAACTCCTGGGCTCAAGCGATCCTCCTGCCTTAGCCTTCAGAGCCACGCCACCATGCCCGGCTAATTTTTCTTTTCTTTTCTTCTTTGCAGAGACAGGGTCTCACTGTGTTGTTCACACTGGTCTTGAACTCTGGATCTCAAGAGATCCTTCCGCCCTGGCCTCCCAAAGTGTTAGGATTATAGGAGTGAGCCACCGCGCCCGCCTATAACATGAACTTCTTCGAAACTGTATTGCCCCCCTTGGGCAGTTTGCTGGAGATTCAAGCCTCTGCTGGCTGCCAAGTCTCTTCTCCTGCCCCCGGGTTTGTTGTGATTCTTGCGACAGGTTTGTGCAGAATCTTACCATGTTAACTCTGCCCAAGGATGCCAGTGATCCACGGTTTCCTGGCAGCTGGAGAGACTCCCAGAAGCATCCAGCCACAGGAGGGCAGGGCTGGCGGCCTTGCAAGCCCTTGTCCAGCGCACATCGCGGATAAAGAAATGGAGGCCCAAAGAGGTCAAGCCACTTGGCACAGGGCTTAAGATCAGAACGGGATAGGAATCCAGGTTTCTTCTCTCCAGGCCTGGGGTACTTTTGTTTCCTTTTATATATTTTGAATTATACAAGTAAGGAGGTCTCCTCATCTAAAAAAAAAAAATACATGTGTGTCGGAAAAAGAGTCCTTAACAACCACCATTCATGTGGTCATCTGCCAATATTCTCTGTCCATGCCGCCGGCTCCATTTTTTGCCAAAGCACTTATTTCCACTCGACCTGCCACCCGCTGGAACAGAGACTCCCAGAGGGCAGGGATTTATGTAGAGCCGTAGTCTCAGTGCTGAGGACAGCGCGTGGCACAGAGCAAGTGCTCAATAAATACGTTAAAAAAATAATGTCCTCCAATTCTTGCTCCCCCCATGGCAGTGTAATTGCTGGTATCAGTTGGCTTTTTTGTCCTCGTAGACTGGTACCATCCAACAGAATGTCCCGTGGGAATGGAAATATCCTATATCTGCTAGTCACACTGTAAGTGTGGCTGATGCCACTGAGGAACTAAACTAAAATTTTATTTAATTGTAACTAATTTGCATTTAAATGTAGATAGCCACATGTGGCTAATGACAGCCCCATCAGCAGGTACGATTCTAGACTTTTTGCTGTGTGTTTACAGATGCATGTGTACTCAGGGACTACTTTGCATTTTTGTGCTTTACATACATTTTCATGCTCCGTGCATGCTTCTGCTACTTGCTTTTTCACCGAAGACTCTATTTTTGAAGTCTTTTCCTATCAGGCCATGTACATCTGCCTCATTCTTTTTAACTGCTGCACAGAATTTCATAGTATGGATGTGCCATGATTAATAATGCTGTTCCCTATGGAGACACATTTAGGTGGTTTTCAATTTGTCTCTATTAAAAACAGTGCTGCAGCGAATGCTACTGTTCACACCTCTTGGGCACATGCATCACCTTTTCTCTCTGGTGAATACCAATAACAGTAGTTATTATTTTAATAACAATAATAATTGCTTGTACTTGTTGAGCCCTTCTTATATGCCAGGCATTGCTCTAAGCCCATTATCTGTATTTAATGATTTAATCCTTATTACAGTCAAATAAGAAAGATTTTATTATTATCTCCATAGTGCATATGCAAAAACTGAGGCTCAGTTTCAGAAATTTGTCCAAAATTACCCAGCCAGTAAATGGCAGAGCCGGGATTGGAACCCAAACATGTGCCTCTTAGGTCTGCGTGCGCATTTTCTGTTTTCCTCTCCCTTACCAAGCTAGCCTGCAGAGAGGCTTTGCTGGTGTCCACACAGGCATGGGGCCTTCACCCACAGAGTTGTACTGCACCCCAGGGATCTCTCTCCAGGGCCGAGAGCCTGGGGTCCTCAGTACAGGAAAGACAGGCATCCCTGGACCCTTCGGGACTGGGCAGACCTGCAGTTTGGGTCTATCTTGGAAGCCCTACGCTCCTGCAGACACACCCTGTGTCTTGCCCCTTCCCGCCACAAGTCCCATGTCTTCCTCCCAGACTGGCAATGTCCTCAGAGTAGTATGGAGATGACAGCCAGAGAGGGAGTGAGAGCCACAGGCAACTTATGTAACCTGGTGGAAAGCGATACAGGCAGATTCACTGATGGGAACAGACAGAAAAGGAGTCCAGCAGAGAGCTTCCTGGAACCCAGGTCTGGGAGCTGCCAAAACTGGGCCTCTGCTCTTAGGAACAATTGAATGTCACTGGAGTAACTGAACACCGCTGGCCAGAGAGGCCTCCTGCCCACAGCCTCACAGAGCGGCCTGTGTGAGCCAGGCCTGGCGAGGTGCCCTGTGAGGCCATCTGAGGAGACACTGTGCCGTCCCGCACTCTGGATGGGTCTCCACCATAACAGGCTGTGGGCAGGGTATGGCCCAGGGGGTAAGCCCTGGACTCAGAAGCCAGGATCCCTGAATTCCAATCCTAGCTTTTTCCTGCTGTGTGGCCTTGGGCGTGGCATAACCTCTCTGAGACTCAGTCTTCTCATTGGTAGAAAGGAGAGAAAAATGAGATTAGCAGAAAGAGTACGAAAATGTTATAAGAACCAAATAAGGCAGGGACTGACAAATACCCTAGGTAAAGATAGTAAATATTTTAGGCTTTGTGGGTCATGTGGTCTCTGCCACAGCTGTTCAATTCTGCTGTTGTAGAAAGAAAATGAACGGGCGTGGCTGTGTGTCAGTAAAACTTTACTTTTGGACGCTGAAACTTGAATTCATATAATTTTCATATGTCGCAAAATATTATTTATATGTTTTTTTTTCTTTTTTGGTGGGGGGGGACACAGTCTTGTTCTGCCGCCCGGGCTAGAGTGCCGTGGCATCAGCCTAGCTCACTGCAACCTCAGACTCCTGGGCTCAAGCGATCCTCCTGCCTCGGCCTCCTGAGTAGCTGGGACTACAGGCCTGCACCACCACGCCTGGCTAACTTTTTGTATTTTTTTAGTTGTCTGGCTAATTTCTTTCTATTTTTAGTAGAGACAGGGTCTCGCTCTTGCTGAGGTTGGTCTCAAACTCCTGACCTCCAGCAATCCTCCCGCCTGCTCCAGAATTCTTCCTTCCTGCTTTCTACCACTGGGCTCGCCCGGGCCAGCCTGATGTTTCAAAGGATTTCCAGGAAGAGGAAGCTGGCACCAGCTGTACTCCCTTGAAGTTCTTTTGAATGTTCACTTCAGATGCGTCAGCCTGCTGCTGCTTCTTCAAAAGACAGTAGAGAAGATGTTGCTGACAAGCGAAAGGACCTCAAAGATGGTTTTGTCATTGGTTCTACAAATCAGGAGGCTGAGTTTCTGAGAGGAAGAGGGATTTTTTTCAAGATCACACACGGTCAATAGGTGACAGGATTCCTCTATATGCCCAGGGTCCATATAGTTTGGCTCCTTAATGCTCCCGTTCTGCCCAGGGTCCTTAGCTCCTCCTCCAGGCTGTCCTGCCCAAAGGGCCTCCCTGGTTCTCAAAGTGTTAGTACTGGGAGAACCCCTAAGGGAAAAAAATGACCTTGACATCCAGGGTGAATCAGCCTGAGGAATGCTGTGTTCCGCAGCATCCTCCCAGAGATTTACAGAGCACGTTAGCAGATTGAAGATTCTGGACAGCCCTGCAATAAAGAAAACTACTTAAAAAAAATTCCCTCCAAACAGAAGCTCCGGAATCAGCCTGTTTGAGTTCAAACCCTCACTCTTCCACCTCCTAGCTAGATGGCCTTGGGAAAAATCACTCTGAGCCTCAGTTTCCTTGTCTATAAAATGAGGATATTAATAGTACCCACCTCAAAGGATTAATATCACAAGTCTACAATTCCTTATCAGAAATCAAGGTTTCAAAATGTAGAAATGTTTAGATTTTGGAAAGGTGATGTGGTTGGTATACCATATATTCTACAGCATCCCATAATCAAACCCCATTGCTATAAAACATAAAAATATTCACAGTAAGTGGATTCAACAAGACTATATATAGCCTCAGATCAGGTTAGGATTTGCTCCCAAATGAGTGTTGGCACCAGACTTTGGAAAAACTGTTGGTTTCCATAGCCTTTTTTTTTTTTAATAGAAGGGGTCTGCTCTGTTCCCCAGGCTAGAGTGCAGTGGCACAATCATAGCTCACTGTAACCTCAAACTCCTGAGCTGAAGCGGTCCTCTCACCTCAGCCTCCCAAGTAGCTGGGACTATAGCATACCACCATACCCAGCTAATTTTTAATTTTTTTGTAGAGACAGAGCTGGTCTGGAACTCCCAGCCTCAAGCAATCCTCTCACCTTGGCCTCCCAAATGCTGGGATTACAGGAGTGAGCCACTGCACCCGGCCTCATAGTCTTTTTTTGATTTCAGGACTGTGGATAAAAAAATGAGGACCCATAATGAAAATCATGGCTAATATTTATTGGGCATATCCGTGAAGCCAGACAATGTTTCAAGCACTTCACATGGATTAACTTGTTGAATCCACAGAACAACCCCATGTGGTAGATATTATCGTAACCCCATTAGGAGGATGAGCAAATCGAGGCACAGAGGGACCAAGTGGCTCACTCAAGCGGCAGAGCTGGGGTTAAATGAGATGATGTCTGTGAGTTGCTTATCACAGTGCCTTGCGCAGAATCACCATTCTATAAATGTTAGCTATCATTATCTTCATTAATTTCATCCTCATCAATGATGGGAGAATTATGACTAACTTTTATCTTCTTTGTGCATACGTGCAGTTTCTAATTTTATTGGGTCATTAAATATGAAATGTCCGATTTCAAATCAAATGTGTGGTTTATTATATCTCAAACAAGAAGCAATACAATTAATCAAAACATGCGCCAAAACTATCGACACAGTTTTGCCATCTTAACGGTAGCTTGTTACGTCAGCAGCAAAGAAGCCTGGAGAGTGAGTGGTGATGAAATTGTGAAAAGCATTTTCCACGGCTTGTTGAGAATTGAATATTTTTCCTTGCAAGGAGTGGTCCAAAGCCTGGAAGAAGTGGTAGTCAGTTGGTGCAAGGTCTGGAAAATATGGTGGATGACAGAGAGTTTCCAAGTGTAGCTTCTGTAGTTTGAATAGCGTTGTTTGTGCAACATGTGGTCGAGTGTTGTCTTACAAGAGGATTGTCCTGCCTCTGTTGACCAGTCTCAGCTGCTTAATCACAAGCATCCTCATCATTTCATCGAGTTGGTTGCAGTAGACACCACTGTAATGGATTGACCAGGTTTCATGAGGCTGCAGTGGATAATACCAGCGCTGGACCACCAAACAGACACCATTAGCTTTTTTTTGATGAATATTCAGTTTTTAGACTCTGTTTCGGCACTTCATCTTTATCCAACCATTGTGCCGAACACTTGCGATTGTCAAAAAGAATCCGTTTTTCAACACATGCAAAAATACAGTGCAGAAATTGTTCACCTTTATGTCGCGACAGCAAAGAAAGGCAAGCTTTGAGATGATTTCTCTTTTGATACTCGTTGAATTCATGCGGTATCCATCTATCCAGCTTCTTTACTTTGCTGACTTGTTTCAAATGGTCCAATATTGTTGGAATAGTAATGTCAAACCTTGCTGCTAATTCACATGTAGGTTGAGATGGATTCGCTTCCACTACAGCTTTCAGCTTGTCATTATCCACTTTGGTCTCAGGTGCCCACGTGGCTCATTTTCAAGATTAAAATCACCAGAACAGAACTTCTCAAACCATCGACGCATTGTGTGTTCATTAGCCACACCCTTTCCGAACACTTCATTGGGATTTCAAGCCGTGTGCGCTGCATTGGTTCCATGACGGGACTCATGTTCGAAAATAGCATGAATTTTTGACTTATCCATGGTTTCACAAAAATTGCTTTAAAAAAAACTTTGAAAGGTAATCACAAGCCAAACCATGCGTTTGAAAGACTGAGGATGTGCCTTCACAATAAAAAATACAAGAAGTGTCCAAGTGAAATGTCAGTGATATCAACTGTCAAATTTAGTACTTAAGGAAATCGGACATCTCATACTTAATAACCTAATACGATACTGAAAATATTCTACGGGGCGGGGGGGAGATATTTTTTAAAAAATGAGAGTGAATTTCTGAATTGAACCTAATCTCTGCATTGTTTTTCTGACTCTGTCAGGTCTGATGCTGTCTGGGCAAAATGGATTTGTCACAAGTTGATTTCCTTGGACACAGCCAGGCCAGACACTGGGCATCTCGTGGCAGCCCTGGTGTGGCAAGGCTTCGGCTTCGAGAAAGAACTTGCCATTCCCCTGCAAAGCCTGCAGTTCGCCAACAGCCTTCTACGGCAGCATCACTGGTTGGCTCTTGCTGAGCAGGCTCTAGCCAATGAGCAAGCACAGCGCGGACTGGGACCTGACTGTCTCTGCCCGATGTGGCGTTCCTCTAGCAGGCAGGCTCTGCTCTGGAGCTCCCAACCGAGTTCACGGAGACTTCCCCTGCACTGCATTGCATTCTGAGGCTCCCATGCTCAATTCTGCTTTCTCCCATTTTTGTCTTTTACAGGCATAACACTCCTCCTACCCCCCATAAACTTCACGCCCTCCTAGCTCCATTTAGCAGCCACTTCCCAGAGGACCTGAATCGACGTACTGGCTTTTGCTATCCCACAGCCATTCTCACCCCACCTCCACATCTGCTCTGCCCAAAGAACCTTCATTTCGGGCTCAGCTAAGGAGTAGAAATCCCTTTATCTTTGGAGGGTGTCTTGCTCTCCAGTCCCAGCAGGTAAATCATGTTCCATCTTAGGTAGGAGCGGTGATTCCATTTCCTTAAGCAGGAATTGGTACAGGATGGGCACAGGGTCCAGCTCTTAGCCAACGAGAGGTCAGAGGGAGTCTAGGCCTTTGCTTTGTCAATAAGATAGAGCCTCATGCGGAGAAAGCCTTTTGCCCCTGCTCCTTCCTTCCTGCGTTGATCAGTGCCCTGTGATCAAATGACGTGTGGCACTGCGGCAGCTGTTTTGGGCAATGAGTTTGAGGACAAAAGCTGACTGCTGGCAATGCCAGAGCAGAAGGATGAGAAGGATGGGTCCTTGAGCCCACCATTGAGCCACCGCAGCAACTTCGGAGCTGCCGCCTCCAGGTGTTTTGCTATGTAAGATGATTATATTTCTTCTTTGTTTAAGCCACTGTAAGTCAGGCATGCTGTCATTTGCAGTTGAAAATAGTATAACTTGAACTGGGCTTGGTGGTGTGCCTGTAGTCCCAGCTAACCAGGAGGCCGAGGTGGGAGGATATTCTTTGGGCAGAGCAAATGTGGAGGTGGAATGAGAATGGCTGCAGGATGGCAAAAGCCAGGAGTTTGAATCCAGCACAGGCAGCATAGCAAGACCCCTGTCTCTTAAAAAAAAAAAAAAGAGAGAGAAGAAAATATTATAACTAATACAGTCATGTTCCCAATGCCCTATTCCCCAGATTGCCTTCAGAGGAAGGAAACCAAAGCCAGCAAACCCTCAAAGGTACAGGACTCAGAGATCCAGCTGAGGTACTTGAACCTTTGCTGGAAGGGAGATGTCCAGAATCCTCCCATCTCCGATTTGCCAACACCCAACTGTGACAATTACCTCTCCCTTGCTTCACATCCTTCCATGGCTCCCCATTGCTCTTAGGATGGCGTTCAGAATCCTCATTTATAAAGTGCAAAATCTGGCCCCTGCTGGCCCCCTGGCATTACCTGTGACCCTTCCTACTTCACATTTAGACCCCAGACAGACTGAACTACTTTTAGTTCTCCAATATCTTATCTCTCCTCTAATCCTTTGCATGTGCTGATTCTTCTTCTCCGTCTTCCCCCATTTCATCTGGCTCTGTCCTCATACTTCGGGTCTCAGCTCAGATGATGTCTCCTCCAAGAGGCCTTCCTTGATTTCTAGACTGGGTTCTGTAACCCTGTGGGGCTCCCATTGTACCTCATGTACAACTTCCCAAGCTGGGTCATAACTGTCTGTTTTCATGGCCGCTCTGCACTGTGCTGCCTCCGGCTCTTTTTTCCTAACTGCTGGCCCTGCCTACCAAAAGCCAGCTCAGGCCCATGGCCAGATTCTTGGCTGTCGACTCACAAAGACAGCTGCACAGACCTCTCCGCGACCTCCCTTCACAGTTTCACTGCTGCACATGGATGTGCTTCATTTCTCCGTTTGACTGGTGACTCTTCTCTGATCCTCTAAGTCCACTTCTGAGCCTTTCCTTCCCCATTCCCACCACAGCTGTGGGAGGTCTATTCCCTAAAATAAATCCCTTATCCTAGACACTCACAGTGACTCTGCTCCCCTGACTAATACACAGTGCAGGGGCAGAGACCCTCCACTAGCTTTGAAAGTAGAGATATGATCTAGGACCCTATTCATAGAATTTTACCCACCTGTCCACAGTGATTGGTTCAGGCATGGACACATGCCCCCGTCCTGGCCAATGAGAGCCTGCCCCAGGATTTTTTCTAGGACAGTCAGAAAGCAGGAGCAATCTTTCCACTGCAGTTGCTGAGCTGGTTGATTGGAAGCCTGGAGCTGCTGGTGATTATCTTGCCATAATGTGGAAAGGGCCTGTTGGAGAATGAAGCCAACAGAGAGGAAAGTAGGGTGAAGAAAGGGAGAGGCACAGATCCAGCAGAGCCCCTGCATCCAGCTTTGCCTGAAGCTAAACCTCACTCTGGACTGTTTCTTTTTGTAGCTTAAGTCAGTATGAATTGAGTTTTCGTACCTTCTAATCAAAAGAGTCTTGGCCAATACGGGCAAACAATAAATATCTATTTTTTTGTTTTGTTTTGTTTTGTTTGAGACAGGGTCTTGCTCTGTTGCTGGGGCTAGAGTGCAATGGTGTGATCATAGCTCACTGCAACCTCAAACTCCTGGGCTCAAGTCATCCTCCTCCCTCAGCCTCCTGAGTAGCTGGGACTACAGGCACATGCCACCACACGGGCTAAGTTTTAAAATTTTATGTAGAGATGGGGTCTCGCCACATTGCCCAGGCTGATCTCAAATTCCTGGCCTCAAGCAATCCTCTTACCTTGGCCTTCCAAAGTGCTGGGATTACAGGCATGAGCCACTGTGCCTGGCATGTGACCTAACCACTAAATATCTGTTGAAGGAATGAATGAATGAATCCCGAATTGACGGTAGCTATTTATTTTTATTTTTAATGTGTTTTATGCTTTTAGAAGAAAATAAGGAAGGAATTTAGAGAGTTGGTGTCCTATGGAAAATGACAGCAGAATCCTAGGAAGGAGTTTTGATCATTATTTAATCCAATCCATTTTTTGTTACAGAGGGGAAACTAAGGCCCAAAGAAGGGGTATAATGTGCTTAGAATCACATAGCCAGGTTCTATTAGAATCAAATTGGATGCCAGGTAGAAAGTGCATAATCTGAATCTGATCATAAGGAAACATCAGACAAACCCAAAATGAACATTATTCTTTAAAGAAAGGATGGCGGATGGAGGGAGAGTGTTCTGGTATTCTTCAAAAATGCCACTGTCATAAAAGACAAAGAAAGGCTATGAAAGGTTTCAGATTAAAGGATACTAAAGAGACATGACAACCAAATGCAATACTTGACCTAAACTGGATCCTGTACTGAAGGAGAAAAGAAACTTTAGGACATTATTGGATCAATTAACGAAATTGGAATACAGATGGTAGATTAATTAAAAGAATTTTGGCAAAGTTAAAGACACCATGTTGATAGTTGTACTGGGGTTGTGTAAGATAATCTCTCTATTCTTAGCAATTACACACTGAAGTACTTAGTGGTAAGTGGTCATGATATACAGGGTGTCCCAAAAGTCACCATACATAGGGAAAATGGGATGTTGTGGCTAAATGTACATTTATTTACAAAATATTCGTTACAAAATTTTTCCTTTGTATGGAAAATTTTGCCATCTTACCCTCTGTGTTGTAAATGCTTATGTAAGTCTTCAGACAACTTTCAGACTTATAAGGAAGTTTACCAATCTCAGTCCATAGTGGCGGTATCCTAATGAATTATTAATGCTTAGCATGTGCAAGAGCTTCTTAATAGAATATTCAGAGAGTGAAGTGGGAGAAGTTGACCAACTTTAGAACTAGATTAATTTCTGAGAAGAGATGGCCTTTTTTGTTCTGCCTCCTTACCTGGAGGTAGATTCATTAGGGTGATTTGGGCTGCAGGTACATGCATACCAAGTCCAGAGGGCCTTTAATGACTAGAGCATTTATTGTCTCAGGTAACAATAAATCAATAGGTATGCTGTTTCACGTTTGGCTATTTTAGCATGTCAGTATTAGGGTAATGGATCAGCTTCTCAAGGATTCTTCATGGTCTCAAAATGGCTGCTGTAGCTCCAGAAGTCACATCCTAGCACCACACTATCCAAAGGCTGGAAGAGACAGAAAAGAAATTTGGGGGGAAAACTTCTCCTCTCTTTTATCGTGGAGGAAAATCCTTCCCAGAAGCCCTCAGCAGACTTTCACCCATGTCTCAATGGCCAGGACTGGGTCCCATGCTTACCCTAAGACCAAAACCAAACAGTCTGTTTTATGACTTTGGTGGTTTTCCTGAGTGGGCACCATGGATCCCCTTTTGTGATCTGGACCGAAAAGCAACTTGAACCCCACTAGAGTGCCAAGAAGCCCAGAGCCCCCAAACACAGGGGGAGATTTATGGCCTAGACCAGAGATTCTACACTGGACACAGATTGTCCTTGTCTGCCCAGCATTCGCTCCCCATATGTGTGTTCACAGCACCAGTATTTCTCTGGGGAGCTTCCCTTTCCTCCTTTCCAGTCTGTGCGTTCCAGTGGGGCTGTCCCTACCCCTTGGCCCCACCAATAAGCCTGTGACCAGGCCCGGACAGTGAGAGCATTGCCTTCCTCGAGCAACAGTGAGTGGTGCAAAGGTGATCCACGGCCTGAGTTCATCCCATCAGAGTGAATGCTGGGACTTCAGCAGCATTTCTGGGAAACGATCCCCTTTCCCACCACATTGTACCTGGCAGGGTGCAGGCCTGGACCGACTGGCCGCCATCCTGCTCTGGGTGGAGACTGAGCGTGGAGCCCACTCACTGGACAGCGAAGCTGAGCGGGAGAGAGACTGTGTCTGCTAACCTCGTTTGAGCTCCTGCGTTTGAGCTTCGGCCAGCTCTGAAGCCAGAACTCTTTGGTCATTTACCCCGGCTCTTTTTAGTTACTTAAGCTAACAAATTGCCTTTTTTATATGAATCAGTTTTGAACTGGTTTTCTGTCATTTATAAATAAGTGAATCCTACATTTCTCAATGCTTAAAAGGCAAATTCCCAGGTCTGGTCCCCAAAGATTGTGACTAAGACACCTGGGCTGGGGCCTGAGCCTCCACCTTTGGAACAAGCCTCTCCAGGACCCCTGTTGTAGGTGCTTCTGCCCACCGTAGTCTCAGCCTCTCTGGCCCAGACCTTCGGGAAAGGATGGCCTGTTAATTCTGCCTGGGGGCAAATGAAACCCAGACCTTCCATTGCAAAGCTCCAGCTACCTACTTGGCAAAGAGCAGGGGAAATATTTTTCATTCTTTCCCAATGACTCTGGAGTTGAGAAAACGAAGAGCAGTTGATTTCTCAATCAGGTTTTTCCACCAAGTTGAACTTTCAGTAACTCCTCTAGCTCCACGGTGTTCAGGAAGAACACTCAAGCAAGAACCGCTTCACAGCCAAGCCCAGATATTGCAAACCACAGTGGCTTCAGGGGCCAGGCAGGGAATGCAGACCTGTGAAATAACAGGGAGTGGTCCTGACTGTGGGGATCGGGCGAGTTCACACCCCACCCTGAGAAGTGAAATCAACAATTATTTAAAACACCACAGCGGAACGAGGGATGCACGTAAAGTCATCAGGACCTTGTTTCTCTTCATCTCAGCACTGCTGTCCTCTGATGTGGCTTCATCCTCAGAGAATTGTGGGCCCCAAATCAGCAACCTGACAGTTTAGAAACCACAGCAGAAAAGGTTTCTCTTTCTCAATAGTGCCAGCTTAAGTCCTGGAAGAAACTGACATTGGTTTGGTTTGGGTTCACATGGCCCTCCCTGGACCATAATTGTACCTAAAGAGGTATGGTGATTCAGACCTGAGTCATGCGCCCAGCCCTGGGGGCCTCAGTCCCTCTTGGCAACCTAAATAAGTGACCAGGCAAAGGTCTTAATCAATAGAGGTTTATTAAGCCAAAGTTTGCAGATACGCCCAGGAAAAACATAAACCACAGACAAATCCGCGACTATTTATTTTTCTGAAGGGGAATTTGGGAGCTTCAGTATTTAAAAGGGAAAGCTTACAGAGAACAAAAGAAGGGGAGGAGGTGAATGGTTACATCCTTGTGAGGCCCTGGATATCTACATTTCACATAAGATAAGGTGAATGTTTGAGGAAGCGCAGGAGAGGCCAGAGGGAGCAAGACCTCATGACCTAATCCCCTCCCAGGGGGCCCCGCCTCCCAACACTGTTGCGTTGGGGATTAAATTTCCAACATATGCTTTTGGGGGACACATTCAAGCCAGAGCAAACATGGACCTCAGAGTTATCCCATCTTAGGGCTGAAGGAGCTGAGGTATTTATCTACCCACTCCTGTCAGTCATCTGAGAGCTGCTGTAGGAGTATTAATTGCATAGAACTTCCAACATGTGAGAGCAAAAGGGTCCTTGCTGGTCTTAGAAAGTCCTCAGACAAACAATGAAGCGTGGGACAATGTGCATCAAAGGTTAGGACAATGGCCAGCACACTGATAGCATTTGCTATATTCTAAAAAAAAAAAAAATTGGGGTGCCATAACCAGAAGGCACTGATGTTGGGCAGACCAAACAGGTATTCGTCTAAGGAGCGAACTGGTTGGCTTACTCAATGTCTGAGTCCATTAACAAGGTAGCGGCAGGGTAGCGCACAGAGTCCTGAGTTGAAACCTTGCTCGGCCATTTCTAGCTCCCTTGCCATCTCCAAGCTGTGATTTCCTCATCTGTGAAACAGGGATAATAACTCCCATCTGCCGTGGGCGTCGTGAGAATTAAATGGACAAAGGGTGTCGAGTACCTGGTACACAGCAGGTGCTCAATAAATAAATAGTAGCAATTGCGGCAGCCGTTGCCAGTTACCACTCTCCCCCAGTCCATTTCATTCTTCTTCATAAGTAATAGAAACCCTGAGTTTAGCTGGGCATATGGCCACTTGGAATAAAGACTACATTTCCCTGCCTCTGTTGACACTAGTTGTTACTATGTGACTACGGTCTAGCCAAATGGGATGTAAGTGGAGATAATGCATGTAACTTTTAGGATGTGTCCTTAGAGATGGTAGTGAGACTTCTGCTAACTGTTGGGAGGAAGGTAAACATGATGGCAGGAGTCAAGGCAGACATTTTGGGCCATGAGGTGAATAAATCATGCTGAGAATAATGAGGAGGGGAAAAAACCTGCAGTGGTTTAGATAGTAACAATGTTTCCATCGCTGCCATTTGGTTCAGAGCAGATATGAGATGGGAGACATGAATCTGATAGTTCCTCAATTAATCTCAGTTTACCTGAGCCTCTCATGGTGCGAGCCACATCTTTGTTTTTTTTGAGACAGAGTTTACCTCTGTTGCCCCTGGTAGGGTGCAATGATGTCATTGTAGCTCACAGCAGCCTCAAACTCCTGGGCTCAAGTGATCCTCCTGCCTCAGCCTCCCGAGTAGCTGGGACTACAGACACGCACCACACCTACACCCGGCTAATTTTTTTATTTTTAGTAGAGACGGGGTCTCGCTCTCGCTCAGGCTAATCTTGACCTCTTGAGTTCAAACAATCCTCCCACCTCGGCCTCCCAGAGTGGTGGGAATATAGGCGTGAGCCACCACACCCGGCTCACATGTGTTCGTATTGCGCTAATACAATCCATTCTTCACCTGGAGCTCAACTAGCTTTGATGTGTTCCAGTGCTGCCAGTGGGGGTGGGGAGATCAGCAGTGTTTGTGCATACTGACAGACACCATGTATACAAACTCTACTTTACCATAATTTCAGAATTTTTAAGGAACCTTTGGCCATACATGATTTTTACCTTATGTAAAAAGGGACACATTATCTACACATTAGATAGTATATTGATTAAGATATAGGCTTGGCTCTGGTATTAGAGATCCCAAATAACTGTGACTTTATTTTTATTTTTATCTTTTTTTGAGACAGAGTCTCACTCTGTTGCCCGGGCAAGAGTGAGTGCTGTGGCGTCAGCCTAGCTCACAGCAACCTCAAACTCCTGGGCTCCAGCGATCCTCCTGCCTCAGCCTTCCGAGTAGCTGGGACTACAGGCCTGCGCCACCATGCCCGGCTAATTTTTTCTGTATATTTTTAGTTGTCCAGCCAATTTCTTTCTATTTTTTTAGTAGAGACGGGGTCTCGCTCTTGCTCAGGCTGGTATCGAAC
The DNA here is from genome assembly GCA_004363605.1 of Indri indri. NCBI lineage: Eukaryota > Metazoa > Chordata > Mammalia > Primates > Indriidae > Indri > Indri indri. Next base: position 35,841 of record RJWJ010002145.1, read on the forward strand.
TTCTGAGCTCAAACGATCCACCCGCCTCGGCCTCCCAGAGTGCTAGGATTACAGGCGTGAGCCACCGTGCCCGGCCCGTAACTGTGACTTTAAAAGACAAGAGTTTCTTTCTTACCTGTGTAATAGTCCAGGGCTAAGGTAGCTCCACCGTGTCAGGGACTTGGCCTGCTTCTGGCTAATTGCTGCCCTGTCTCTAACACACGACTTCCACCTTTGAAGTCAAGATGGCTGCCCCAGTCCCACCATTCCAGCCCGCCAGAAAGAATGGGAAGGCCATGCTCTGGCACTTTAAGGAAATGGTGTGGAAGCTACACTTGTCACTTTTTTTTTGAGAGAGAGAGTCTCACTCTGTTGCCCGGGCTAGAGTGCAGTGGTGTCAGTCTAGCTCGCGGCAACCTCCAATTCCTGGGCTCAAGCGATCCTCTTGCCTCAGCCTCCCGAGTAGCTGAGACTACAGGCATGAGCCACCATGCCCGGGTAATTTTTTTTTATTTTTAGTAGAGACAGGGTTTCGCTCTTGCTCAGGCTGGTCTCGAACTCCTGAGCTCAAACAATCCTCCCGCCTCGGCCTCCCAGAGTGCTAAGATTACAGGTGTGAGCCACCGCGCCCGGCCCTACACCGCTTTTGTTCACATCTCACGGGCCAGAACATAGTCAGATGGCCATTTTTATCGGCAAGGGGTGCTGGGAAATGTCGTCTTTGGCTGCCCAGCCAAAATTTCAGGGATTCTACTGCTTAACAAAGGGGAAGAGACAAACGCCTTTTCCTGGCAAGGCTTTATGTTTATATCCCGGAAGGAAAGCCTTCCCAGTGGACTTCCGCTTACACTGCATTGGCCTCCACTGGCCGACCAAGTGTTTAGTGTCCTGGTCTCTCCGGCAGCAGACGGTAAGGGAAGGTACTGGGATGGGCGGTTTGAGCAGGTGATCGTGTGTTCTGGTTTGCCTGGCACTAAGGGTCCTCTGGGGACACAGGATTTTCAGTGCTAAAACCAACCTACAGGATCTGCAGCCACACCCCATGCGGCTTGAGACCCCAACTGCCGTTGGAGAAAGGCACCCACCACATGGCCTCCTCCTCCTAACAGCTCTCTCTTTCCCTTTGCCACTTCCTTTCTGACCGAAAGGCGGCCAGGCCGTCTCCCGCGCCCTACATCTGCTTGCACTCGCTGTTGGACCTCCTCGGCCCTCCACTCTGCCCTGACCTCTAGGAACCCCAGAGGTGCCAGAACCTCTGTCCAGCTCCCAGAACCCTCCGCCCCAACACCGGCATGTTTCTAACCATCTGGGCCCCTTGGAGTCCAGAACTTGCGGAGCTGGAATGGGGGACCTGAGGCAAGAAGGCACTTGCTGGTCTCACTGAAACAGAGTCAGGACTGAAACTCCCGGCCCAGGGCTCTTCCCTTGGCACCCTCCAAATCACTGGTGCCTGTTACTCTGCTAGACGGACCTTTCTCCTGCTCTGAGATGGTGAGCTCCCTCTGAGAGGCCTGTGGTCAGCAGAGGCGTATAATGGGGCCTCAAGTGTCTCTCTGCAAATCTCTGCCAGAGTCCCCTCTGGCTCTCAAATGATCTCAGGGAATACTTGACCTGTCCAAACAGAATTCAGGGGTTTTCCCCGCTCAAACCTGTTCCCCTACCACCCCCTGACAGGTAGGGGTGGCTTTTAGACCCCAATAACAACATTTTGATATAACAAGGGATTCTCAGCGCCAGCAGTATTGACATTTTGGGCCAAATAATTCTTGGGCAGAATGGGGGTGGAGGTCGTCCTGTATATTCTAGGATGTCTAGTAGCATCCCTGACCACCTCCACCCACTGGATGCCAGGAGGACCCTCCTCCCCAGTTGTGACAATGTCTCCAGACATTGCCAAATGTCCCCTAGGAGATAAAACCACTCCTGAACCGCTGATATAGACAGTTGAGATTTTCTTAATATTATATAAAGTGTAGCAACAAGCAACTTCGGAAAACGTAGTCACTGTCATTGAGCTGCACCCACCTTCTATGGAAAAACCTCGAGCTTGTGACCCAAACACAGCGTGGAATGAAGGCCCTGGCAACCCCTGTGGGCCAGCTGGCTTCTCCCAGTGGGCCGCACTCGGAGATTCTGGCGCCCATGCCACTCTCTCCACCCCGTCTCATGCAGAACAATGGTGCTTTCTCTGGCTCTGACCTTCTTCACACCCCGCGCTTAACTCTGTTTTCCTGGACTGGGAAAGGCCTTTATGTTGTTGGCAACTTTGTTTGTGCTAAGTCAATAGAAAGTGCTCCTTGGCCTCGAGCCTCCTTAGAGAACATGGTACATTAACACATTTTACCCGGAGTTTCTCAGCCTCGGCACAAATGACATTTGGGCCAGGTAGAGCTTTGTCGTGGGGGCTGTCCCGTGCATTGTAGGATGTTTAGCAGCATCCCTGGCCTCCGCCCACTCGATGCTCGGAGCAGCATCCCCCCAGTTGTGACCAAAAATGTCTCCAGACATTGTCGAACATCCCCTGGGGGACAAAAATCACCGTTAGTTGAGAACCACTGTCAGCCCCAAGATTGGTAATATTACCATTATTTTACAGATGAGTAAACTGGGGCTTATAGAAGTAGGATGACTTATCCAAGTGTAAGGGGCAAAATCTGGGACTAGAATTTACCTCCGAAACCCGTGATTCCCCAATTCACCAGCTGATGAACTCCACTGGGACCCCATCCCAGACCCATCGCATCAGAACCTTTAGGACTGTATTTCCTGCAAGATGGCTTTCTCAACAACCAGAGAATCTCAATCTTACATAGTCAATATCCTGTTTTTACAGGTTTTCTCACATGCACCCTCATCGTTTTAAAGTTAGCTTGCTTATTAAACTAAGTCTTCATTTAACGTAACAATTCATACATTTTCCAAATGGGATTAGCTGGGTTAGCAAATTGAGTTATTAAGGCAACCGTCATTCATTGAATGCCTATAAAAAGAACAAAGGTGTCCTCAAACTGAGGATTAAGCAAACCATATTTGTCTGAGATGTTGCTCTAACTCCTGCTACATGTTGGGCCTTTTAGATGGCTTATTTTTAAGTCCCATAGCAAACATTGGAGTGTAAGAACCACCCACATTTTAGAGAAGAAAATGAGGCACAAATTGATTGTGATTTGCCCAAAGCCACATAGAAAGTGAGAAGAATAAATAAATAAATAAAATTAAAAATAACAAAAAATAGGAAACTAAGACATACGCGCGCACACACACACACACAAAGGAAAGAAAAAAGACATAAACCAAAAAAAAAAAAAAAAGCAAAGTGAGAAGAATGCCATCATGTACCTAGAACCATCTCTGACAAGTGGATGCTCTGGAATTATTGTGGTTCACTTAGACTAAAAGATTTACGCATTTTCCTGTGTGCTCACAGATACACACACACACACACACACACACGTGTGTGCATGCATTTGGACACACAAACACTGTGTGTTTAGGGCTGGGGGAGAGGCCAAAACTCCCCTTAGACACATGGTCATCCAATGCCCCCCGCCCAGTCGGAGGTCTGTAAGCAAAAAGGAAGGGGCGGGATGGGTATTTGACAGGCGCCCACCAGAGTCTGCCACGTACCTCACCTCGTTTTACAGACGGGGAAAGTCGCCACTGCAAGCTCACTGGCAGGACTAGACCCTGAGCCCACTCTCTGGGCCGGCAAACTCTCCACACCACCTGTTAGAACTGGGGACTGAGTGTCTGCCGAGACTCTCTTCTGGGGAACAGCAACCAGCCTCTGGCCACACAGGAGCCCCTTGTCCCCAACCACCCCTCCTCCCGTGGAGTCTGCCCAGAACACACCTGCTTGAGTAACAGGAAGTGGTGACCCTCTGGTCACCAGGGGACTTGTTGTCCATGCGAATCCCCATGAGTCATTCTCCAAGATTCTAGGGAAAAAGGACTCCCAGATAGGGGCCCATCCCAGAATGAAATAAAACCTTGGCCTGAGGCCCAGACTTTCAGAGAAACCAGCTGGCTCACTTGGAGACGGGGGTGGAGGTAAGGGTGGGGGTGTCACCTTGAGCTGAGGTCTCTTTGGACAGAACTGTTTTCTTTTTTAATCATTCATTCATCAAGTCTTTATAGATGTGACATTTATTCATTCTTTCAGCAAATATTTATTAGGAGGGGCAAGGTAACTCACTTTTATCTACACCTTTGAATTGTCTGCAATCATTATGACACAAGCCTGGGCTGCTTTTCTTTGTTTTGTTAAGCTTTGCTTTTAATTAATTTTTAATAGCAAGTGACAAGTACACCAGGTATGGGAGGTGACTCACACCATGATGCATGGCTGGTAGCTTTGCAGATGTTTTTCTGTGCATTTCCATGTGGACCCATAGGAAAGGTATAGAATTGTTCTATGTGTTTGCATGAATGCTGTCATGAATGAATTTGTAATTTCAAAAAAGAAATTAAAATTAAATTTATTGAGGTGTCATTATGTGCCAGGCTAGGTGATAGATACAGCAGTAAACAAGATACAACTGCTCTTAAGTCTAGCGGGAGATACAACCAACCAGAGAGATCATTATGATACAATCTAGTAAGTGCAATGAAAGTGGAGGAAAAGTGCCCCGCCCCCCCACTCCAGCCCAGGGTGTGCATGGGGTCAGGGAGTGTTAGTCAGGAGTCTTTAGGCTGTAAGTGACAGAATACCAACCAAACTAGTGAAACAAATAAAAAGGGGAGGGTGGTTAATTGGTTTATATATTGAGAAATCATTAGGTAAGATTGCCTTCAGGGAGGACTGTATCCAGGGGCTCAAATAATGTCAAAAAATCTCTGTCTCTTCTCTCCTTCTCTCTCATTTCTCTCTCTCTCTCTCTCTCTCTCTCTCTCTCTCTCTCTCTCTCTCTCTCTCTCTCTCTCTCTCTCTCCCTCCCTCTGTCTTTTAGCTCTGCTTTGGATTTACCTTCAGATAGGCTTTCTCCACCTGGTGGCAAAGATGGCAAAGATGACCAGCAGGAACTCCAGGCTTGCTTTTTTTTTTCTTTTGTAAGATAAGGTCTCACTCTGTTGCATGGGCTAGATTTCTTTATTGGTTTACTTTTATACCTAGCAACCCCAGTGGAAAGGGAACTTCTCTTTTCCCAGTAATTCTTTCTTAATTTTTTTTTTAGGACAGAGAATTGCTCTGTGGCCCCAGCTAGAGTGCAGTGGCGTCATCATAGCTCACTGCAACCTCGAATTCCTGGGCTCAAGCTATCCTCCTCCAGCAGCCTCTCAAGTAGCTGGGACTACAGGCATGTACCACCACACCAGGCTAATTTTCCTATTTTTTGTAGACACGGGATCTCTCTCAGGCTGGTCTTGAACTCCTGACGTCAATCAATCCTCCTGCCTTGGCGTCCCAGAGTGCTAGGATTACAGATGTGAGCCACCATGCCAGCCTCTTTTCCAATAATTCCAACAAAAGTCTCAGGGATGAGTCTTGTTGGTCTAGCTGGAATCACATGCTCATCCAGAAGCCAATCACTGTGGCCAGGGGGCTGGAATATGCTGATTGCCAGGCTCTCCTCTGAGCCATACTCAAACCCCATTGGTAAGAGTCAGGGAGGGAATGGTTCCCCAAAGGACAATTGAGATACTGCTTTCTGATCCAGAGGACATAAATGTCCCACGGACAAGACAGAAGATTCCCACTACAGAAAGCTCCCTGGAGAAGTTGACTTCTAAACTGAAAACTCAAGGATGACACCGCACTTTGCCAGGTGACAGGGAGGAAATGACCAGAAAGAGTGCTCTGGGCAAAGGGAACAGCATGCACAAAGGTCTGGGGAACATGTCTTCTTCCAGAAAATGCAAGTGATTCAGACTGACACTGTAGGAGGAGGAAGAGGAAGTGACGAGGTCAGAGAGAAAGGCAGGAAGCCCATTTTTGGGAATTACGATTTTAAACAGCCCCCACCTTCCTGCCCCCATCCCACTCCCAGGACCATGACTCAGTCACGAGGTTTTCACACTCTCTTGCTTCAAGCTTGGCACGGTTTCTGTGTCATTCATCAGCAGATCACGTCACCCTACTGATCCATGCTTTGATTCCGGCATGTCAGCTGATCCTCGCGGATCAGACCACAAATCTTACAGAGTTTCACAAGGCAAAGGAATGTTAATTTGAAAGCAGGGGAGCATTAATAAATCTTAGACTGCCAGGTGCGCAGCCCACAGATATTCTGGCAAGTTTTATTCAGTTGGAACCCCATTATAACTAGGTCTAGCGCCACCATGTATTGGGCGTGTCCTGCTTCTAGCAGCTGAGTCTCAGTTCATCCTTAGAGGAACCTTATTAGGGAGATGCTTTTGCTATTCCTACTTCACAGATGAGAACTGAGGCCCCAGAACTTATGAGACTTGTCTCAAATCTCACATTCGTGATTTCTTTTTAATCCTTACCACAGTGCATCCCTATTTAAGTTACGGGAAAACTGAGGCCCAGATCGTTGAAGCAACTTGCCCGAGACACAGCAAAAATAAGGGGGTGCTCATACACTGCTGGCGGGGAGCCAAAGTGGTGCAGCCACTTTGGAAAACAGCCTGGCAGTTCCTTACAAGGTTAAACATAGAGTTACCGTGTCACTCAGCAATTCTACTCCTAGGTACGCATCCACGAATGGAACACGTGTGTCCACTCAAAATTTTTACATGAAGGTTCATTGCAATATCATTCATTATAGCCCAAAGTGGAAACAACCCAATGCCCAACAACTGATAAACAGGTGAATAAAATGTGCTAGATGCACACGATGAAGTCTCATTCAGCAGCAGAGAATGGAGTCCTGGTACCTGCCACAAGGTGGATGCACTTGGAAAACGTATTAAGTGAAAGAAGGACATAAAGGAGCATATGTTACATGATTCCATTTATATGAAATATCCAGAATAGGCAAATCTATAGAGGCAGAAGGCAGATTAGTGGGTGCCTGGGGTGGAGGGATTTGGGGGGAAGATGGGAGAGACTGCTAAGGGTACGGGGTTTCTCCTGGGAGTGATGAAAATGCTTCAAAATTGATTGTGGAGATGGTTGCGCAACTCTAAATGTATGAAAAACCATTGAATTGTACACTTTAAATGAGTAAATTATGTGGCATATGAATTATATCCCAATAAAGCTTTACAGAAAAAAGTTTAAAAACGGTAATAATAAGGGAATGGGCTGTGACCATGACCTAAACCGCTACCCAATATTCGAACGTCTGCACCTACGATGTGCTCAACTAGCCTGAGCCAAAAAGAGCGAGGAGGGGAGCAGAATATAATTAGCAGAATATATTGAAAAGTCCAGGAGTATTTCAGGCATGGCTGGATCCAGGAGCTTAAGCAACATCAATGAGACTTTGTATTGCTCCGTGTCTCAGCTCAGATTTGCCCTGTGCTGCCTTCCTTTTCAAGCAATTGACAAAAATGGCCTTGGTAGCTCAAGGCTGCTGAGATCTTATCATCCTGGCCACCCTGGGGGAGTACATTTGTCCTCATAGTTTTAGTAAAGGTCTGAGGGAAAGTTCACTTTGACCTGGCTGGGGTCACCTTTGAATTAATCAGCATGGCCAGGACAATTTTCTGCTCTGGTGGGCCAGGACTGCATGACATGACCCACGCTAGAGCAAGGTTTGTGGTCAGCTTCACCCAAACTGCATGGTCTGTCGGGGCGGGGCTGTGCCCCAAAGGAAAGTTGGGACTCTGGGCAGGCCCAAGCAGGGGCTACCCATAGTACTGGGGGACTGTGGCCTCCACTGCCCAGATTTGACCCTTGCTTCTTCCACATGCCAGCTATGTGACCTGGGGAAAGTACTTACCCTCCCGTGTTTCAATATCTTCCTCTGCAAGGTGGAGATCATAGTACCTCCCTTGTAGGGTTGTTGTGCGACTTAACTGAGATGACTCAGTGAAGGGCTTAGAATGATACCTGGCACTCACTACATTGGCTGATATTGTCACACACACACAGTAGAGCCAATGCCAGATACCTGTATCACTTTCGGGACAGCAAGAAAGCAGGTAATAAAATACCAACTGCTAGTCAAATAGGAGTTTTGGAGGCAATTGTGAGGAGAGGAGAAAAGATAGCCCTGGGACCCCCTGAGAGACAGAATCAGGGCCACCTACGGCACCTCCACTGGGACACAAGTCACGTGTGGTAATCGCGCGACCCCGTCAGACTGCGGATTCCCTCTTTGACTCTTGGCACCTGACGGAAGGCTTGGCCTAGCAGAGGTGGATCCAGGGTTATAGGTCCTGAAGTTCACGCAATTTTCAAAAAAGAAGACAAAACTATAAATATGAAATAGTTAAGAAAATATTTACTGGCAAAGAAAAAAATCGTTTATCTCAAATTATGGGACACTTGGAGAGTCAGGCCCCTTCCTTCTGAGGTCTCTTTAAGCAATTTAAAAAATGCTAACACAAAGGCTGCCCCTCCCCCACCCAGAACACTCCAGAGCTCCCAACACTAGTAAATCATGACGAGTCTGCCTTTGGGTCCAATAAAGAATCTAAATAAATGTCTGTTGAATGACTAACATTACATAGCTACACCTCAGATTATTCTTTACAGTGAATAATCCATGCCCACAAAGCTAACAGCCAGATGCTTAGTTTTTTGTTTGTTTTCTTTAAACAATGAAGAGAGTTTTAAGAAATCTCGTCTCCTTAAAAGCAAAGGGATCCTTTCCAACTGAGTGCTGGGGCTTCTGAAATGGACTGACCTAAATTAATTTTCGGCTCTGGGTTCTGACACGGGTGAATCACCTCTCTTCTCTAAGCCTCAGTTGCCTCCTCCATGCAATGGGCAGAGTTGAGAGGAATAAATGAGAATCGTCTCAAGCATTAACTGGCGTAGGCCAGTGTCTAGAATATGTGTCTAATAAATGAACATTTATTTTCCATTTTTTACTTGTTTATTTAACTAAGTCATTCTTTCAAAAATACAAAAGGGTGTCAAACGGCACCTCACGCTACAAAGAAAAGAATAAAAAAGAAAAAGAAAGGAAAACAAAAAGTACAAAAGAGGAAACAATGAGTCCGCCTTCCTTCTCTGTTCTCACCCACCTCCCTCCCACAATGAGAAGTTTCGAAACAGTTTCAAATGTATAGAAATGTTGCAAGAACAATTCTGAGAAATCCAGTATGCTCTTTGCCCCAAATCACCTATTTTTAATATTTTTCCATGTATGTTTTACTATCCTTTCTTTCTTCATGTGGATATATTTATTACTATTAATATTTACTTTTCTGAACCATTTCAGAATAAGTTACATACATCCTGTCCCATTGACCCCTTAATATTAATATTTCAGCATATGTTTCCTAAGAACAGGATATTATTTTCCGTAACCATAGCCCTGTTATCAAATTCAGGAGATTTACCTTGATAGCATTCTTTAATCTACCAGCCCTATTCCAGCTTTGTCAGTTGTGGCAATAATGTCCTTTACAGCATTTCCCCTTCTAGTACAGGAGCTAGTTGAGGACCATGTTTTGCATTTTGTTATTGTGTTTCTTTAGTTTTCTTTAATCTGGAATGATTCCTCAGCTTTTCTTTGTCTTTTATGACCTTGACATTTTTTGAAGAATGCAGGCCGGTTATTTCACAGAATGTTCCTCCTTTGAGGTTTGTTTAACAAATTACCACCCAAATTCCTGTAGGACAGGAATTTAGGAAGGGCACAGGAGGGGAAGCATCTATCTGCTCTGAGACATCTGGGGCCTCAGCTGGAAAACTCAAAGGCTAGAGGCTGGAATTATCTGAACGCTTATTGTTTTTACTCATCTGTCTGGCAGCTGGTGTTGGCTGCTGGCTGGGGCTTAGCTGGGGCTGTTGGTCTGAATCCCCATCCATGGCCTCTCCAGTATCTTGAGCTTCCTTACAATATGGCAGCTGGCATGGAAGGGCAAGTGACCAAGTTAGAGAGAGAGAATTTACTCATAAAGGCCATATTGCCTTTATGACCTAGCCTTGGAGGTATGCAGTGGCATTTTCACTGCATTCTATCAGCTGAGGATGTTACAATGTTCTGCTCAGGTTCAAGGGCAGAGAATGTGGACCCCTACCTCTCAATGAGGCATGTCAATGGCACATTGTAAGAAGAACATTTGGAATAGGATACATATTGGTATGGCCATTTTTGGAAAATACAACCTGCCCAGTCAGATTCAGGTTGTGGCCGTGGCTGAAACTTGACTTAAGTGAAGTTTTATCCTCAGGGTATCACAACTGGAGAGATGTGAGGTCCATCTGCCCCTCATTGATGATGTAGATTTTGATCTGCTGATGAAGGTATAGTTCTCCCTGAAACTAGTAAGTACTCCCCGCATGGGGGAGGGGTGGAGATGAAGACTATTTAAATATTTTGTTTCTCATCAAATTTCTCCCCTTAGATTTAGCATCTATTGATGATTTTTTGCCAGAAACAATCTTCACTATAATAGTTATAAAATATTATATGTTTTTTAATTCACATAAATGTAAACATTTCTGCACCTTGGGTTTGTTAGTTGGTTTGTTTTGTTTTGTCTTCATGTAACAATTCATCTTGGAGGGCATTCCACCTTAGCACAATCTTTTTTCAGAAGTGGCTATTATTTTATGGATGGTGAGTCAATGTTATTTAATGGTAGTTGCTCCTTCTTGGTCTTCCTTCACGCATTTGAAGAATGGTGCACACTCCCTCATTGTCTTCAAGTCTTTGTTTAAATGTCACTTTCTCTGGGATTCCTTTCCCAAACGCTGTATTAAAAATTGCAAACCCAGGCTGGGCGCGGTGGCTCATGCCTATAATCCTAGCACTCTGGGAGGCCGAGGTGGAAGGATCACTTGAGGCCAGGACTTTGAGACCAACCTGAGCAAGAGCGAGACCCTGTCTCTAGTAAAAAATAGAAATAATTAGCCAGGAACTACTAAAAATAGAAAAAATTAGCCAGGCGTGGTGGCGCCTGCCTGTAGTCCCAGCTACTCGGGAGGCTGAGGCAGGAGGATCGTTTGAGCCCAGGAGTTTGAGGTTGCTGTGAGCTAGGCTGATGCCACAGCACTCTAGCCCGGGCAATGCAGTGAGACTGTCTCAAAAAAAAACAATTGCAAACCCCCAAACATGTCTTGCAGTCCCTATCTCTGTCTCTGCTTAATTTCTCCCCACAGCGCTCACATCTAACACACCGCGCATTTACTTGTTTATTTATTGTCTATCTTCCTCCGCTAGTAAGTTGGCTCCAGCAGAACGGGACCAGGTCTGTTTTCTACAAAGATGCATTTCTAGCACCTAGCATAGTGCCTGGTAGATACTCAATAAATATTTATAGCATGAATGAATGAAGGAAGTGTCTTTGTCCCACCCACGAGCCTTGCCTAGAGCCATGTACATATTAGGTGCCCAAAAAAGTGTTGTTTGAATTCACGCCTAAAAGAATGAACAGCACCAACCCCACTTGTGAGTTCGACCTGAGGTTGGTTAAAGCTGCTGCTCAAGGTTACTTATTGAAACGGCCCTTTCTAACCAAGTCTCTCCCACAGTCCCAGAGCTGGAATGACGCGACAGCCAGGCTGGCTGGCACCAGACAGGACCTCGATGTGGGGAATGAGGCCACATCACAGGGGTGAGGGGAACTCTGTGGCCAGAGGCTCCGGGGCAGGCACCAAGTCGAGCGTTTGGAGGGAAGCTGATGCCTGTACCTCGAGCTGAAGCAGAAACCGCGGTGGCCGGCAAGGAAGGATGCCCCGACCTGTGCCCCTCAGCCCCTGGGCCACTGCCGGCTTCCGACACACCAGAGAGACTTTGCGGCAGGGACTTTTTTATTGAAGTGTAACGTACAGAAAGGTGTACACGTTAGGAAACTGCACACATAGTGACAGCTCAATAAATTTTCACAAAGGCAACCCAGTAACCAGCCCCTAGGTCAAGGAACAGGACATTCCCAATGCCTGGAAGCTTCCTTCCGGTCTTTGCCAACCCCGGTGATAACCACAGCCCTGATTCTAGCACCCGTGATTATTTTTGCCTGTTTTTGAACTTCGTGTAATGGCATCACATAACACTAATTCTTTTGTGTACGACTTCTTTGCTACAAACTTCTTATGTTTGCAGCAACAGCCTTTTGACCCTGTCTCTTTCTCCATGAGCTCAATGAGGGAAGGGAACTTCCTAATAACTTACTTTGTTTGACTGGTTTCAACGTGCCAGGCATTCCTTCACGGCCTGACCACCCAGTGGACTGGAACTGGTACTGCTTCCATTTCACAGATGAAGGGACTGAGGCACTGAGAGGTTACATCATTTGCCCAGCCTGGAAGCGAAGGTTTGTATTTGAACCCAGATCTGTCTGATCGTCACGTTCATATTCTTGCCAACCATATACTCATTGTCAATAAAATGAGCAACTTCTTTGGACCGGACACTGTACTTGAGCTTTATGTCTATTGCCTTGTTTGATTTTGCCAGGCCCTGATGAGTAATATACCACATGCCTGCTTAACGAATGATGAAAGCAGGATTCAGAGACGTTAAGTAACTTATCCAAGGTCACACAGCCTAAGAAGGCATGAAAGAAAGATTCAAACTCTATTGTATTGATTCCAAAGTCCAGCACAGGATGATATCAGTCCCCAGAATTTATGTACATCTTTCAAATATATTAAAATGCCTACTGAGTTTTCAAAAAAGAGACAACAATAGCAGTCATCTTTTGTAGAGCTTCTCTGGGTCAGATGCCTTGGGCAAAGATTGCCAATGATGCCCTAATATCTGTTCTTGCCTCCTTTCTCCTAGTAAGAGTACACTTGATTTTTAGCTTGGCTTCCTATGGCTTTACTACATATCCCAGCCTTCCTTGCAGCTAGGTATAGCCACATGACTAAGTTACAACCAGTGAAGAATTCTTTCTCCACAGACCTCCATGGTCCATGTCAACCCCTGCATCACACCGATTTTGTTTTTAAGAGATGGGATCTTGCTATGTTGCCCAGGCTAGCCTTGAACTCTTGGGCTCAAACAATCCTCCCACCTCAGCCTCCCAAGTAGGTGGGACTGCAGGTGCGCCACTGCATCTGGCATACACATTTTTTTAACCTCTCAGTTTCTCTGGCTGAGAAATGGGGGGTTAAATATTTATTTAACGGAAGTAGGAAGTTATGTGTTAGAGTCACCTGGGACAGCGGTCCCCAACCTTTTTGGCACCAGGGACTGGTTTCATGGAAGACGGTTTTTCCACAGCCGGGGTTGGGGGTGGGAGGCGGAGCCCAGGCGGTGATGCGAGCGATGGCGAATGGCTGTACATACAGATGAAGCTTCGCTCACTCACCTGCCACTTGCCTTCCTAACAGGCCATAGACCCGTACCAGTCCATGGCCTGGGGTTGGGGACCGCAGACCTAGGCATAGATTGGGAGAAGCAGCTAGGACGGAAGGGACACTAAAGGGTTTGTGTGGGTAAACAGGCTCTGTTGATTGAGAGACCACCGGCTCCTGGAGCTGGGTTGCTGCTGTCTAACCCAATGAGCCGGGGCAAGGCCCTTTCCCGAGCTGGGGTGCTGGTTCCTCATCTCCACATGGAGGGCTGGATTGCATCTATCCTCTTGGTTTTGTCTACTCAGTCTCAGTTCCCCCATCCTCTCATAACAGTACCCTGATTTCCCTGGGAGCCCACTTCTTTACTCCCTGTCTGTATCAGGTGGGTGGGGCTAACTCCATCCCTGGTTCAAGGGAACATGCCCCACGATGGGCAATCAGCACACCTCCTCCTTTTAGCCATAGGGGTTGACTCACAAATGGGCATGTGCCCCAAGTGGACCAACAAGTCAGCCCCTGGGCTTTCGCTGGAATTATTGGGAAAGCATTGTTTTCTTTCTGCTGTGCTAGTGCCAGGCCAGCGTGATGAGGGCCTGAAGCTCAAAGGTGGCCACTACTGGGAGAGTGAGAGAAAGACTGAGCCCTGATAATTTATGAGCCCCTGAATCTAGCCATACCTGAAGCCACCACATATCCCTGAATATGGTATTTTCCATGAGCCAATATGGTTCCTCTCTTGGCTTAAGTTGCTGTAGCAGATGATGTGACTCCTCTGCCCATATCCCCTTGGCTCTCATCTTTCTGCCGCACAACGACCTGATGACTTCCAATTCCCAGCACTTGGGGACTTTGCCCCCATACGCACTCGGCACATGCAGGCCGAGAATGCTGGGGCGTTCACTCTCCCCTACAAGCAGCCTTTAGCAACGATTGCCAGGAGGTGGGGAATAAATGCCCCTTGCCTGGACAATTCTGAGGTGTGTTGTACTCTGCGTCACAGAGTGATAATCTGCTCAGCTATCTAGAAACCTTTTATTGGCTGTTTTCCCTTCCCTGTCTGACTTCTCACTCCCCCACCAGGGCTTCCTGGGATCATTTCTCAAATAAGCTATCTGCACACAAATCCTTCTCTGGGATCTGCTTCTGCAGGAACTCAACCTAAGCAATTCCTGAGATCAGTTTTCCGTCATGCACACCTAAAACGGCAGACACATAGTTCAAGCATTCTTTAAAATATTTGCCTCATAACTATATTTTTCCTACCTGCTTCTCAGCTGAAAATCAGTGCATGCACTGTGCGAGGTGACTTATTTGTGTGCACAGCAGAAAGGGACCCAATAAGAGAAAAGCCCCAGAATGGCCCTGGGGTAGCTCAGTGGTCCATTCTGGCCACTTCCTCTTTCTCACCCAACAATCTTTCCCAAGCCCATTCATTCCGAGGCTCTGGACAGCTCCCCCGCCCTCCCCAGAAGATAACCCAGTTCCTTCCTTAAGGCCTCAGCCTTCTGTCCTGTCAGTGATAAGGACATTTCATGTCTTTTCCTGTCCCTGACCTCTGAAAGAACCCTGCGAACCCAGGGCCTATGATGTAGACTTAGTTCCCTCCTGGGGAAAAAAGTCACTGGGAACAGAGAGGTTCCTAAGAGGTCACTATTCATTTATTCGACAAATATTTATTGAGTACTCGGGCAAGGCATTCTAAATTGCAAACAACAGAATCAACTAGAGCCAGCTTAAGCAGGAAGGAATTTATTAAAGGTGTGAGGTAGTACCCGGGATGTTAAACAACCACAAACAGTGCAGCCAGGAGCATCAGAGCCAGGAGAAACACCCACCTTCACTGCTGAACTGTTGCAACAGAAACATCACTGCTGCCGCTGCCATCTCTGCTCGGGACCTAGGAAGCTAGAGACTGGCTGCTAGAACTCCCCTACCATTCCCCCACAAGGACCAGATACCTCTACCACTGTGCTTGCCAGAAGATTCCACCTCTTGGCATCTCACTTCTTGCTTCTGCCTCCAAGGCTCACCAGGGGAGCCTGGGTCCCATGAGGTGTTTGTTCCTGCTGCGAGAAAGTGTGGAAAATGTAGTTCGTCTCTTTCTGGGCTTTGCAGGACAGGAAGTCATACCGAAGGGGATTAGGATAGGTGTTCCGTGAGCCAGTCTGCAATGCCTGCAATAGGCGCTCAACAAGGATAAAGTCAGAAAAGTCCCCTGCTCTCCAAGAGCTCACAGTTGAGACGGGGAGACCAACACCAAAGGAGTAGCTCCAGGAGGGATAACATTTCTTAAGGGAAATTAGACGCGGTTCTGAGAACATGGACCGGGAAGACTCAACTCAGTCTAACAGGACCTCCTGAGAGAGGAGCCACTGGACATGAGTCAGGAAGATATTTAGAGGCTGACCAGGCAAAGGAAAAGCAGGAGAGAACGGCACTTTAGGCAAGGGGAAATATCAGATGCAAAGGCTCAGTGGCAGGGAAGGTCAGGGGTGTGGGAGAAACTGAGAGAAGGCGAGATGACTGCAGAACAGAGAACAGGGGGAGGAGAGGGAAGGAAGAAGGGTGGGAAGGGAAGAGACCGTGACCTTTCAGTCCACGTCGAGGAGTGCAAACTGTCTCCCGAGGGCAATGGTGAGCCACTGAAGGCTTATGAGCAGGGCAGTGACATACTAGCAACTGCTAATATTTACTGACCACTTAATCAGTGCCAGACCTTTTTCTAAGCTATTGACATGTGTCATTTAGTATATATTTGCAACAATCCTGTGAGGAATGTTCTACAGACCATGAGAAAATTACTCAGCCCCTCTATGCCTCAGTGTTCTCACATGCACAATGGGAGTGATAATAGAACCTACCACAAAGAGTTAGACTGAAGATTACAATGAGTGCTTGGCATGTGGGCCGTGCCATGTGTGTGTGTGTACGTGTGTGTGTGTGTGTGTGTGTGTTAGCTTTTGCGACTATTTTTCCCATCTTATAGATGAAAAAGCTGAAGCCCAGAGAGATGAATCAAATTGCCTGAGATCACACAGCTAATAAGGTATAGAATAGACAGGACAGCGTGGCAAGGGTGGAAGGGCTGGTGAGCATGGAGAAGCCACATCTTTGTGCCAGGAGCAATGGGAATGAGGGCCACCCATTGGGACCCACATGGCCAGCCTGTGTTCTGATTGGTCGGTGCCTGGGTCATGCCAGCAGTTAAACATTTCAATATCACCCCTGCTATTACTACATATATGACATTGTTTTGTGACTTTAACATTTACGTAGATGGCAGCGCACTAAATGCTTACTTCTGCAAGTTCCTTTTCTCACTCCGCATTATATATTTAAGATCTATTTAGAGCTAGTCCATTCATTTTAATTGCTCACTAGTATTCCATTATGGGACCGTATCATGGTTTGTTTGCCCATTCTGCGGCCAGTGCCCATTCAGTCCACTCCACTTTTGGCCCATTACAAGCAAGGCTGCCACACCCGACTTTATACATGTTAGAGCCTCTCCAGGGCGGATGCCTGGCAGTGGGATCACTGGTCACAGGGTTCATGCATTTTAATTGCTAAGTAACATCGCGTGAGAGTTCTCGTTCCCCCACTTCCTCACAGATGAGAACAACGTCACCACCCCCTGTAACACTCGTTATGCGCCAGGCACCTTTCTAAACATCGGACATGAAATAACTCATTTAACATCCCAGGAAACCTTGAGGCAGGGAGCATCATCATCCCCACTGGACAGATGGAGACATGAAGGCACAGAGAGGTGACATAACTAGCCCAAGATCACCAGCTAGGAGTGGCAGCGCACAGCATGCCCCCAGAGAGCCTGGCTCCAGAGCCTAGGTGGCCAATCACTCTCTGGACTTCGGTATTTTCTGGTTTTCAAACTGCCGCCAGCCCACGGCTGTGCAATGTCTCTAAGTGTCTTCACCTGCACAGCCTGCTCAGGAGCGACCTCGAGGCTCTTTCTATCCATTTGTTGGCCAGGCAGGTGTCCTCTTCAGGAAAACGCTTCTTTGTAGCTTTGGCTGCCCCTGAATTCCTAATCTTCAAAGCAAATGCTCCTGACGGCCAGGACTTGGGGCAGGCCTGGCACCGAGTAGGCACCTGCTGAAAATGTGCCAGACTGACTGGCCGTGTCTCTGCCGTCTCTCACCCTCCCTTCCTGCTGGGAGTCTGATGCCAATGAATAAACCTCTGAACTCACTGGCCCACACCCGCGCTGAGCATGGCAGCGGCTCTCTGGTCCCAAACTCACCCCCCCTCCCCTGACCTCACCTCCTTCGACTCCCCCTCCCTTGTTTCTCTGTCCCTTCAGCTGGCCAAGCTCATTCCCACCGCAGGGCTTTTGCACTCAGTGTTCCCTCTGCCTGGAACACTCTCCCCGTGGTGGCTCCGACTCATTTTTCAGGTCTCAGCTCAAATGCCACCTCCTCAGAGCTTTCCTGATCGCCCTGCTTAGAGGAAACAGAGGCCCGAAGAGACTGAGCATAACTGCTAAAAACTGTGCAGCTGGAGCATCGGTGAGATTTTTTGAATTATGTTATCTTATTATATGCCTATATTTCCAATAGTTTCTAAAATGATGATTCCCTGTGTGATTTTTTTTTAAATCAAATTTAAAATTGATTAAGAACCAACCCTGAGAAAGGACAAATGAGTTTCGGAGGCTCTGTTTCCCAATCTTCTGGGATCAGAATCGGATCTTAGCATTTTGGGACCTCCAGGATTTCCTTACGCCCCACTCCCACGCCCTCCCCTTCCATCCAATGACTGTCCACTCCTGGCTCTGAATCAGAAGCCCTCTCTGTTAAACCGCCTCCCCTCCCCCATGGATGCTTCTCATCTGCAAAACGGGGGTAATAAAAGACTTCACAGGGATTTAGCATCAAGCGGCTTAAAAACATTTGGCGGAAGGAAGGGCTATTGCTGTGTGGGAACCATGCTGCGTGGTGAGTTTGGAGTCATAAACTCTAGATCAAAGCCTGGCTCGCTGTGTGACCTCAGGCAACTCACTTAATCTCTCTGAGCCTCAGTCTGCGTGTTTGTGAAATAAGGATAATAAAAATGCCTCCTGAGTCCTTTAGAAGGGACATTTACAGGACTGGACAGTGGCAGATCTGGCAGCCCAGTCATATCATCTGGGATCCAGGCTCTTTCCACCTCTCTGTTCACAGTGTTGGTTTCGTCCTCAGGCTGATGGGATCCTCGTGATCACAGGGTGACTGCCAGGAGCCATCAGGGCCGCGGCATTCTCTTTCATGTCCAGTGGGAAAACAGATTCACTTCCAGACCGTCTCCTGGAAGAGCGTGAAAGAACTTTCCCAATGCTTCTGGCAAACTTCTCCCCACCTCTCACTGGCCGAAGATGGGTCTCCTGCCCGTTCCCAAACCAGTCTCTGGCAAGGGATGCAAGTCCCATGACTGGTTTAGAACGACAGTGGCTGGGCTGAGCTGAATGTCAACGAGTCAACTACACTGTCCACCCCGTGCGCCTCGCAGGGCCGCTGGGGGCATGAGATGAGCTCATGCTTGCAAAGCTGATAGCAGTTCTTACTACTATTAATATTACAGGTTGAACATCCCTTTTCCGGAATGCTTGGGACCAGAAGCATTTCAAATCTCAGATTTTTTCAGATTTTGGAATATTTGCATTATACTTACTGACTGAGCGTCTCTAATCCGAAAATCCAAAATCCGAAATGTTCCAAATGATCATTTCCTTTAAGAATCAGGTTGGTGCTCAAACAGTTTTAGATTTTGGAGCATTTTGGATTTCAGATTTTCAGATTAGGAATATTCAACTGTATTATTATTATTATTATTATCATTACTGACATCGCCATCATCATTTGGAGGCTTTGGCATCAGACTCCAGTCGAATGCCAGTTTCTCTGCTTCTTGGCTGTGTGGCCTTATGAAAGTTGCTGGGCTTCAATGCTACTCTGTAAAATGGCAATAAGTGTTCCTATCCCATATCATTATTGTGTGGCAATAGTTAATGCTCAGTATGTGCTGATAGCACATGGTTTTGGCCTTCCCAGTAGGAATCTGGGGGCCTTTATCTACCCTCGGTAGATATGGTTCGGGTGAGGGAGACCTCCCTTATGGTCCAAGGAGTGGACGCATCATCCTCGCTTGGACTCCTGCATCCCTCGGGTCAATACGACTGGTTCAGGGAGAGCATGTGTGACCCAAACTGGACCAATGACAGGCAGCTCCAGAACTTTGCCAGGGAAAAGGGATCTCTCTTTTCTCTAGAATTGCTGAGCTAAAAAAATGGAAGCTGGGAGCTGCGAGAAACCGTCGTGGTCACCTCCTGAAGAGAGCCGAGAGGAGGGAAGGCAGAGATGAGAGACGGAGAAAGGCAGAGGCCTACTGATACTGTTGAACTCCTGGATCCAGCCATGCCTGAGCCAGATGTACCACTGGGCTTTTCCTTGTATGAGCCAATAAATTCCCCTTTTTGGGAATAGAACCTCCACCTCAAAGCTAGTTACTCGCAATGACATATGCAGAGGCCAGCCCAGCCCAGCAGAGGTGGGGAATTAGAAAAGGAGGTGGCCCTGTGAGGGCAGGATCGTGCCTGTCCAAGTCAGCTTGTTATCCCAACGGTTTTGCCCAAGCCAATGTGCAGAACGAAACTCCAGAAACTTTGGGAGTTAAAAGCACAGTCTAGCGAGTATCCCTCCAGATTTCTTTTCTGTGATTATAATAAACAAACATATACACGCACACAGAAAGATATTTTTAGAAAAATGGAACCATGCCCTCCATTTTCAGTTCAGACGTCACCTCCTCCGAGAGGCCTTCAGCGACCACCCATCTGAAGTAACTCTGCCCGCATCACACTCTTGCATCCCGGGATTTCTCACTACCTACGTTAACCCTCTGGGTTTTCTTGTGCACTATCTTTCTCTTCTACCAGATTGTCAGCTCTATCAGGACAGGGATTTTTCTCTGCCTGCCATTGCTGTGTTCCCAGTGCCCTGAACAGACTGGCTGAGTATTCAGTACACATTTGTCAAATAAACATTGCTCCATAGTTGGTCGGTTGGTTTTAACTTTCAGGGTAATAGACATAGATCTGCCTTGCTCTTTGAGACGAGTGCATGGAACTCTGTTGATTGACTGGGTCATGTTTGTTTTCCAAACCCTGTTGAATGAGTGGAGGTGAAATAAATGGCCAAACAAACCAAGAGATGGGTGAGTCAGTCCCTCCTGCCCCGAAACACAGAGTAGGGGAGCGAGAAGGAGGACCCACCCAGCCTTGAACAGGCTTGTCCTGATTGGCAGGGAGAGGACCTGACTTTGTGTCCAAGCAAGAATTTCCCAGGCGAAAACAGTCCTCAAACACACAAAGACTAGGACAGGGAGGTAACTCACTGATTGTCTCAACACTACAGGGTGGAGCTGTTTATTAAGCCCCCCGCCCTCAAAGGGAATTAACTTAAAATTCTTTTCTGATTATAAAAGTAGTATTGGCTCATTATTATAAAATTTTTTTCAGACCATAAAGAAAATTGTGAAGAAAAGAATGAAACAGTCATAATTTTAGAGCATTTTATAAATAATCTCATAGATTTTTAAATGCACAGAGGTATATTTAAACTCTAAAGTGAAATTGTGCTATCTTTTTATTTAACAAGAATCCCTAAGATTTATTGAGTACTTAACAATGCACACACCAGTTGCTGTCTGTGTATGAATCCATTTTATATTCATAGCAGTCCTGTGCGATGAACACCATTATTAATCCCATTTTATAGATGGGGAAACTGAGGCACTGACAGGTTAAGTGATTTACCCAAGACCACACAGCCGTAGGTGGCCAAGGTTGGATTCAGACACAGGTAATCTGGCTTCAAGGCCTATGACCCTAACCACCATACTACGTTGCCAAGACAGAGCACAGGCCCTTCTCAAGTTAATGTCCGCAGATATGAGTCATTGTTTTCAGTGTCTAATTTATTCTTCTATTAATAGCCAATTGGGGTTTTAGGAAATAGAGAGAAACTTCCCTTTGGGGCCTTTAATGAGGTAAGAAAACTGTGATTAGATGTCACCACAATCCATGTCTCCTACCCAGGAGAAGCGGCAAAGGAGCACCACTTGGCTTTGTTTGTTTGTTTGTTTCTCCTACTTAACACAGTCCCAAACAAACAGCCAGTGAGAGAAAGGAAAGTGAGCATACTTTAGAAGCTTTAAGAAGTGACCACTGTCAGTAGGGGAGAAAAGAGTTACCAAAAAAGACAAAAATTCAGAAGTCTAAGATTTAATTTGGATAGAAATGATCTAATGTAGTTTAACACCATCTGAAGGCTTCACTATGTTCTAGTGCAACACACGTGTGCACCATACTGACTGACATATCCGTTCTGAAAAGGTCAAATGATAGACACACACTCCATCGAATGACAGCAAGCTGTGGACACTGCACCGCAGATGGTGACAGATGGAAACACATAAGCAAATACGGGGAAGACTCACTCCTCTGGCGCGCCAGCTGGTCTGGGATCCCTCATTCTGTCTCTGCTGACCATGTAGCAAGGGTAGGAGGTCACCTCACCTGCTCTGTGGCTGTTCCTTCAGGACCGTGAGGGCGGCAGGACATTAAATGACATCCTGGATGTGAATTTAGGTCATCAGCACCACTTTGAAGCAGCTACCACTTATGCGTATATATATTGGCCTGGCCTCGAGCGATTCTCCCACTTTGGCCTCCCAAAGTGCTAGGATTACAGGCATGAGCCACCATGCCACGCCTTTTTCCCTTTTAAACAACATCTATTGATTAGCTCACAGTTCTGTAGGTCCCGAGGTCATGCAGGCTCTGCTGTGTTCCATGCTCAGGATGTCGTATGGCCAAAGTAGAGATGTCAGCCCATCTGAGGCCTCATCTGAAGGTTCTGGGAAGAATCGACTTCAAGCTCATTTGGTGTTGGCAGAACTCATTTCCTTGCAGTTATAGAACTGAGGTCCCCATGTCCTCACTTGTTATAAACTGGAGGCTAGTCTCGCTGCAACTAGAGGCCTCCTGCATTCCCTGTCTTGCAGCCCCTTCTATCTCTTTCTTTATGGCAAATATCTCAACTGTCTCACAGATGTGTCTCGAATAAGAACCAAAGGTAATGGAGTATCTCCTGTGGGAGGGTGGGGGAAGAACCAAAGGGACAGGGAAACCCCTTAGAAACAGGTGTTCAATGGGACTTTTGTTTCCATTTTGGTTGAGGCTCCTGTGTTGGTGTGAGGTGTCCTTCTCTAGAGAGACTGGAACACGTCTGCTAAGTTAGGAAAGGGGAGACTTCCCCAAACCAGCCCACTAACCCTTAGCCTTAATGGTGAGCCCCAGGAGACTCGAAGATTACTGAGGAGAAAATAGAAGTTCAAGAGTATTTTTGGAGAGAGTTTTTTGTGCTACTGTGTGCGTAGCACATAGTAGGTGCTTAATCCATATTTAATGACTTATGCCAGGCACTAGTCTAGGTACCAGAGCCCCTGAGAGTCTAAGGGTGATGACAGATAATAAGGAAGCAGATTTTTTTTTTTTTTTTGAGACAGAGTCTTGCTCTGTTCCCCGGGGTAGAGTTCAGTGGCGCTAGCCTAGCTCACAGCAACCTCAAACTCCTGGGCTCACATGATCCTCCTATCTCAGCCTCCTGAGTGGCTGGGACTACAGGCACACGCCACCAACCTGGCTAATATTTCTATTTTTCGTGGAGACGGGGGTCTCACTCTTGCTCAGGCTTGCTCAGATTATAGGCGCGAGCCACCCGCCCGGCCAAGGAAGCAGATTTTAAAAAGAAACAGAAGATAATGATAAACGAGAGAAGTCAAATACAAAATGCCGCATATTTGATCCCATTTATATGAAATGTTCAGGACAGACAAATCCGTAGAGACAGAGCACAGAGTGATGATAGCCAGGGGGTGACTGCTGACAGGTACAGAGGTTCTTTTAGGGGTGGTGGAAATGTCTGGGAGTCAGATAGTGGTGATGGTTGCATGATATGTTATATGAATTATATCTCAATAAGAACTTATTTTTTATTATTAGAGACAGGGTCTCACTGTGTCTCCCAGGCTGATGATTCCACTACTGATGAACATGGGAGTTTCAGCCTGCTCTGTTCCTGACCTGGGTCACGTCACCCCTCCTTAGGCAACCCGGTGGTCCTCCGCTCCCAGGAGGTCACTATATTGATGCCGAACTCAGTGCAGACAGCTGATCAGCAGAGCGTGCTGCAGCCCAGAACTCCTGGGCTCAAGCGATCCTCCCACCTCAGCTGGGACTGCAGGTGCACGCCACTGAACCCGGCCCAATAATAATTTTTAAAACATTTTTTTTACACAGAACAAAACAGGAGAATTTCACATAATACGTGCCATGAAGACAAAATTGTGAAATGTTGGAAGAGACAGTAGCTGGTAGGGACAGGAGGGGAAATGACCTCAGCAGGGTGGTTGCTGAAGGCCCTTGTGAGAAAGTGACATTTGCGATGGCACCTGGATTATGACCAGGAGGTAACTATATGAACATCTAGAAGAACACAGACAAAAGAACAGCCAGTATAAAGGTCTTTGGGTAGGGACAAGCTTGGCATGCTCAAGGAGCTGATGCAGGGTGCAGGGGAACAGGTCCAAGAGGGGGTCAGAGACCCCTTCGGGGAAGGAAGCACACCAAAGAGGGCCTTGCACACCACTAAGAGGAGTCTGGGTTTTGCTCACGGTAAAATGGGGAGTCACGGGAAATGAACATGATCCGATCCCTGTGCTTCAGGAAGACTGCTTGGACTGCCATGTAAAATACATGCAGTCATGTACACATAATGTTTCAGTCAATCATGGACAGCGTAGATGTCCCATAAGACAACACCACATTTTTACTGTTCCTTTTCTATGTTTAGATAGGATCAGGCACACAGATACCCACATTGTGTTACCACTGCCTGCAGTATTCAGTAAGTACAGGCACGGGCTGTTCATGCTGTCACCATGGCCACATGGAAGCAGTAAGCTCTACCAGACAGCCTAGGCGTGTCCTAGGCTATATCAGCTAGGTTTGTGTAAGCACACTCCACGACGTTCCCGCAATAATGAAATCACCTAACGACGTGTTTCTCAGAGCACATCCCGCCATTAAGCGAGGCGTGACTGTCGTAGGCAGGAGAGAGTAGAAGCAGAAGATGTAAGTACAGCCCTTTGACACCGTGCCTGTGGCTAGCAACACTCAGCAACTGCCAGTCATCGCTCGTGAACCAGAGACATGCCCGTTTGCCACACTTATTTAGACACAGGAAGTCAAGGCTGTGGCTATTTTGACATTTCGGTCTCGATACTGCCTCACCTCCCTATTCTGTGAGTCACCCAGCGCCGCCGATTCTTCCTCCCCACCCCTCGTCCCCTCTGTAATCTCCCCACCGTCCCCACCCTAGGACGGAAACTCTAGCTCCTAGCCTGCCCCTGGGCTTACCCTTTTACTTTCTTCCTTTAAAAAAGACCTATTTTTTTTCTTATTTTGCACCCTATGTCATTTTGCAGAAAAAATGATAAAAAATATAAATGAGCAAAAGGAAAAAAAAAATACCCATGATCCACAATTCAGCAATAATGGTTACCAAAACATTTTACTATATGTTATTCCTGTCCTTTCTTATTTGGGGGGTTTTGGATTTTATTAATATTCGTATCGAGGTCATACATGCACAGAAGTTGAATAGTCAAATTTCCTAAAAACAGAAATCTCCACTTCACTTCCTCCTCCCATTTTCCTCTTCCCAAAGACAACCACTTAGGGCTGATTGTTTTGGTGCTTAACTCCATGTCTTGGAATAACATGCTTCTATCGCCACTTCCTAATTTTTCAGTTTTTAGCAAAGTCTGCTTTCCCACTCTGGGTGATAAAAGTCTTTCTTTCCACACACCTGCCCAGCATGCACGCACCTGCCTACCTCCCATCCTCTCAACATAGTCACATGGTAATTTCGGTGCAATCGAGATTTACTATTATATTTACATTATTGTAACAATATAAATGCCATTCACAGCTGAGCTCCATGGTAAACTATAATAACCTTTGCTTTTCTGCAAAGATCCCCATTTTTCTTGGGTTAATTATTATCTTGTTCCTGTACCCATTCCACCTGGGCCTCGTTTTCTCAGTATTTGTCAATAGTTCAACTTCAAACTCTTTGCAAGGGTCCAAGTGTCGTCTTAACAACTTCTAATGCATCAGAGATTTTACCCATTTACCTTCTGGGAGAAACCTCGCTGGATTTTTCAGAGCTGCTCACATCTGGACTGGTTACCTCTCTGGTGCTCAGCTGTCATCCTGGGATCTCCCTCCATCATCATCTAGGGATCCCAGGTCCCTTTCTCCTGTGCTGGGTTTCCATTTCCTGAGTAACGTGTCTTCTTCTTCCTTCCTTGACCCCCCTCCTTTTGGTGTAGCACAGCTTCCAGCAGCTCCTTGAGAAAGGATGAGTGGGAAGTAGACATTTTGAGACTTCCATATGCTGAAAATATTTCTCTTCATTTCTTTCATGATGGTTTGGCTGGGTATAAAATTCTAGGTTGAAAAGCATTTTCCTTCAGAATTTTGAAGGCATTGCTCCATCACCTTCTTGCTTCCAAGTTTTGGCTGAGAAATCCAAAGTTATTTTGATGCTCTAAATGTGACCCCATTATTCCCCTCTCTTCTGGAAGTTTGCAGGGTCACTGTTCTCAGTATTTTGAAGTTTTATGATGATGTTCCTGACAGGATCTGGAAGTCTGACTGCTTCTCAAATAGGCTTTTAATCAATTTCCCTTATGTCAATGGAAAATAACCCAAACTCTATAAAATAATTTAAAGAGGTTTATTCTGAACTGAATATGTGCAACCATGGCCCAGAGAGCTGTGCCCAAGAAGCCATGTGGTCTTGCCATGGCTGGGTTACAGTTTGGTTTTATACATTTCAGGGACACAGAAATTACACATAAAGTAATAAGTAAATATATGGAAGGGGTTCATTGGTTTGGCCCAAAAAGACAGGACATCTCAAAGTGGGGCATTACAGGTTATAGGTGGGTTTAAAGATTTGATTTGTAATTGGTTAAAAAAAAAGTGAAGCTTTATCTAAAGGTTTGGACTGTTTTTAAGTTAAGGTAAGGAAGTCTGTTAATCTGGAACAAGCCACCAGACATATACCCAGACTCAAGTGATTTGTTAAGTAGATCAATGACCTGCAGGTGTGGTTTAAGCTTTGCCTCGTATAGCCTTAGACCTGTTAATGAGTTACAAAAGACATCTCCAAGGAGGAGGGAGGGGGCATGACGAGACATGTCCGACTTCCCTTCTCATGGCCAGCAAGTCAGCTGTAGGGTATTCTGGGGTCCCCTTGGCCAAGAGGGAGTCCGTTCAGTCAGCTGAGGCAGGGCTTAAGATTTTATTTTTAGTTCACACTTATTATACCTTCCTGTCCACAAACCCCCTCCCCCCCATTTCAGTTTTACTTTCAGAGGCACTCGGTGCCACCAATTCCTGAGCCTTTTGGAATTTTGGGGAGTAAATCAGGTTGGGGAAAGCCCTACTGTTGGCTGAGGATTCTGTTTGCCTTCTACCCTACAAAATGATCTTACTATTATCTCCTCTCCTATTCTCCCGTCTGTTAGGTCTGGAGCCGAGAGGGAGACACACGAAATCTCGGGTGTAGCAAAATGCTGTTTATTTGAGCATCTGGGTGCAGATGGGGGGAGGCCAAAAAGAGCATCCACGAGAGAAAAGGGAGAGCCTTGGGTTTTACAGAGGGTTTTTCCAGGGGAAGTGAACAACTAGGCCAGAACAGGCGCTGTAATAGATTCTTTTCAAACAACCAATTTCTGGGACCCCTGTGTCAGTCACATCCTGCAGAGATAGGGAGGGATAGCGTCGTCCTTAAGTAGCAGGGGGCAGGGGGTGCGGAAAGGAATGGCGCATCGCTGCAGCTGTCCGTGGTCCAAGTTAGATTTACAATCTCTGGACTCTCCAGACTCCTGTGGCTATTGTTGCACGGGCCTTACGATCACTATCTAAGTTTTCCATTAACCACGCTTCATCCTATACATACTTTCCAGGTTCCCACCCTGAGCAAACCAAACACAGCCCTTGAGGTTTTATGCCTTTAAAAAATAAACCTTTTTAGTGTCAGTCTAGTGGGGCTTAGGGGTACAGCAAAATAGAAGCCCATGTTTGTTCTGCCATCTTTTCTCAAAAGTCTCACTGGCTAATCTTAAAATGGCGCTCTCGACCTCTGCTGAAATCCCACTTCCTCCTCCCCCAGAGGGCCTGCCTGGCTCACCTCTCCTTTCCCCGTGCCGACAACGGGGACTGCCACAGTAAGCACAGGGGCTGTTTGTGAACAGGCTCATCCTCAGGGGTGGTTACCAAATGTGATCACCCTAAGAAACTCCCGAAGTGAATGTCCTAGTTTGCTTTGTCCAGATACGGAAGTGGAGAATTGAGACGGGGAAGTGAAAGCGGCCAATACAGGTGTGTTTCCAGGCACGTCACCACCGTGGGCAGCTGGAGCTTAACCCCACCAGGGAGCTGCAGGAAACAGTTCAGAACACGGCCCTCAGACCTGCTCCAACTGAGGGCGAGGGGCTGAGGGTATTTATCCTCCAACTCCGTCCGGCCCTTGGCTGAGGAGCGCTGACTCCCCAGCACAGCTGGCTTGTGCCGTGCCGACAGGAAGTCTGTCTTAATCTATTTTTGCTTCTTTAACAGAATGCCTGAGACTCTATAAAGAAAAGACATTTATTTCTCACAGTTTTTTGTTTGTTTGCTTGGTTTTTTTTTGTTGTTCGTTTGTTTTTTGAGACAGACTAGAGTGCCGTGGCGTCAGCCTAGCTCACAGCAACCTCAAACTCCTGGGCTCAAGCGATCCTTCTGCCTCAGCCTCCCGAGTAGCTGGGACTACAGGCATGCGCCACCATGCCCGGCTAATTTTTTCTATATATTTTTAGTTGGCCGACTAATTTCTTTCTATTTTTAGTAGAGACGGGGTCTCGCTCTTGCCCAGGCTGGTTTTGAACTCCTGAGCTCAAACGATCCGCCTGCCTCGGCCTCCCAGAGTGCTAGGATTACAGGTGTGAGCCACCGTGCCCGGCCTGCTTGCTTGTTTTTATTTTATTATTTTATTTTTTTAATTTCAGCATATTATGGGGGTACAGATGTTTAGGTTACATATGTTGCCCTTGCCCCCCCTCCCCCCATGTTTGCTTGTTTTTAAATAGAGATGGGGTCTTGCTCTTGCTCAAGCTGGTCTAGAACTCCTGAGCTCAAGGGATCCTCTCGCCTTGGCCTCCCAGAATGCTAGGATTACAGGTGTGAGCCACGACGCCTGGCCTATTTCTCACAGTTCTTGAGGCTGGGAAGTCCAAGATTGAGGGACCAATGTCTGGCAAGGGCCTTCCTGCCGTGGCATCCCAGGCAGAAGGGCAAAGAGAGAATGAGACAGAGGCCAAGGGGACATGACTCATCCTTTTATAAGGAACTCACTCTCAAGACCACAAGCCCACCCCCACTATACTGGCATTAATCCAAGCCCAAGGTCAAAGCCCTCACATACTAATCACCTCTTAAAGGTCCCACCTCTTCATACTGTTGCAGTGGGGATTAAGTTTCCAACATATGCTTTTAGGGGGACACATTCAAACCATAGCAAGCCCTTAGGCAGAGTGTCACAGGTATTTGCAGTATGACCGTGTAAGAGTTATGCAGGTACAGTCTGCTATGCAGGTAGAGAGGCAAGTGGAAATTCATATTCCCAGCCCTGCAGCTGAGATCCAGTAGGTCTGTGGTAGGACTGGAATCTGTATTTTTTCACGAACTCTCAGGTATATCTGTTGCACCTGACTCCATTGAATTCTACAAGCCCAACTTTTTAATTTCTGCCTAGAAATTCTAGTGTCTGTTCTCTGCTAAGTGGCCAAGGCTAGATTAAAACATTAGAGTCCCTAGGCATTAAAGAAATTATGCCCATTCTCTCCCATGAGTAAATCAATGTGAAACAATACTAAATGGCAAAAGTAAATGAAGGGAAGTCCAAATGATCTTATTTTTCCTATGTGTGTGGGTGGAATAATGACTCTCCAAAGATGTCCATGTGCTAATCGCTGGCTGCCGTGAATGTGTCATGTTCCATGGCAAGGATGGATTAGGTTGCAGATGGAATTAGGTTGCTAATCAGCTGACTTTGAGATGAGGAGATTATTCTGATTATCTAGGTGACTCTAACATAATCACAAGGGTCCTTATAAAGAAAAGAGGAAGGCAAGAGAGTCAGAGTCAGGAGCAGAGGGTGGAGCGATGCAGTCCCTGGCTTTAAGGATGGAGAATGGGCCAGAAGCCATGGAATGCAGCAGCCCCTAGCAGCTGGAAAAGGCAAGAAAATGGATTCTCCTGCAGGGCTTCCAGAAGGAACGCAGTCCCGCCGACACCTTGACTTTAGCCCAGTGACACTTCTAACCTACAGAACGAAAAGTATTTAATAATAAATTTGTGTTGTTTTAGGCCAATTCCTTGCCATAAATCTCTTAATCTCCTACTGGTTCTGCTTCTCTCGTTGAACCTGACTGATATACATGGTAACCACTTTGATTCCCTGTTTAATGAAAGTATGAAATATCAAAGTCTTTTACAAGTTTTTGTTTTTGACAGCTTCAGCATTTTGTGATGCTGTCAAAATAGTGATGAATAAGACTTCGAGTTTCTGTAAAATTGGGCTAATAGGAGTACTTACCTCATAGGGTTATTATGAGGATTAAATAAATGACCGAACATAATGCACTTTGAATAATGCCCAGTACGAAGTAAATGTTCGAGAAACTTTAGAAGAAATGAAGACCGAAGCAAATCAATGCTCCTTGCTTTCAGGGAGCCTATATGCTAAATATAAATGGGCCATAAACCCAGGGAAGAAGGAAAGAAGAAAGGAAAGGAGGGCGGGAAGGAAGAAGGGAATAAATAACTGATAGCGACAAGTGCTTCAGAGACACTTATTTATGTTTAAGACTTTATGTCGCATTGGCAGCCCATGGCCAAATCCAGCTTGCCACCTGTTTTCATATGGCCCATGAGCTAAGAATGGTTTTACATTTTTAAATGGTTGAAAAAAATCCAAAGAAGAATAATATTTCGTGATACGTAAAAATAATATGAAGCTGGGAGTGATGGCGAGCACTGCACCCCAGCTGCTCAGGAAGCTGAGGTGGGAGGACCGTTTGAGCCCAGGAATTCAAGGCTGCA
This sequence comes from Indri indri, assembly GCA_004363605.1. NCBI lineage: Eukaryota > Metazoa > Chordata > Mammalia > Primates > Indriidae > Indri > Indri indri. The sequence continues at coordinate 66,422 of RJWJ010002145.1, forward strand.
GGGTATTAGGATTGGGCCTGTGAATAGCCACTGTACTCCAGCCTCAGCAGCACAGCGAAACCCTCTCTCTGGGAGGCCGAGGCGAGAGAATCACTTAAGCTCAGGAGTTCAAGACCAGCCTGAACAAAAGCGAGACCCCCGTCTCTACCAAAAATAGAAAAAATTAGCCAGATTGGTGGTGCACGCTGCAGTCCCAGCTACTTGGGAGGCTGAAGCAGGAAGATCACTTGAGCCCAGAAGTTTGAGGTTGCAGTGAGCTTTGATCATGCCATTGCATTCTAGCCAGGGCAACAGAGCAAGACTCTGTCTCCAAAAAAAAAAAAGAAGAAGAGAAAAGAACATGAAATTCAATTTTCAATATCCATCAAGTTTTACTGAGGCCAGGCACAGTGGCTCATGCTTATAATCCTAGCACTCTGGGAGGCTGAGGCAGGAGGACTGCTTAAGCCCAGGAGTTCGAGAGCAGCCTGAGCAAGAATGAGACCCCGTTTCTATTAAAAACAGAAAAAATTAGCCAGGTGCGGTGGCGCACACCTGTAGTCCCAGCTACTCAGGAGGCTGAGGCAGTAGGATCACTTGAGCCCAGGAGTTTGAGGTTGCTGTGAGCTAGGCTGATGCCATGGCCCTCTAGCCCAGGTAACAGAGCAAGACACTGTCTCAAAAAAAACAAAAAGATTTTACTGGAACACAGCTATGTTTATTTATATTGCCTATGCCGCTTGCACACTACAGAGTTGAGTCGCTGCTACAAAGATCATAAGGCCCGCGAAACCTACTATTTACTGCCTGACTCTTTACAGAAAAAGGTTGCCAATCCATTCTTTAGACTGAGTGGTCAGGGAGGGCTTCCCTGAGGAGGTGACGTTTAAGCTGAGACCTGAATAACAAGAAGGAGGAAGACTGGATAAGGAGGAGGGCAGAGCTGTCCAGGCAGAGGGAACAGAGAACAAAGGCAGGAACTTTCTCTCTAACCCTTCTAAAGACTCTGTCAAAAAATGTGATAGGGTCCTGTGGCTCTAAGGGGGCTGTGGCCTCTCAGGGTCCCAGAACCAATAGGTGCCAAGCGGGGCTTGGTATCCAGCACTGCCTGGCACCAGAACTTGCTCTGCCCCATGCTGGCCCCTTCTCAGCCCGGCATGGAAAAGGAGCCCAGGAACTACAGTTGAGTGGCTTTATTTGCCTTCCTGGGGCAATGACTGGGATTTCAGATTTATTCCCGGGAATAGGTAAGAAGAGCCACGGACTCACCCATGGGCCTGAGAGCATGTGCTCTACAGACTCGAGGTTGGCGGCAGGCCCAGAGGAGGCCACCACTGGGAGCCTCATGACCATCACAAAGCCCCGACCCCGCCTTGACAGGAGAATCTGCGGCAAGGGCAGTGGGTGGGACAGTGGGTAGACAGGAGCAGCCCTCCGTGAATCCAGCCGGCTGGGATTTCTTGGCACTGGGAGAAGAGTGTTAACCAGTGCGGCCAGAGAGATCCCAGCTCTTAATCCTTTGTGGCCCAGTTCATTCCTCCCGGGCTCTGTGCTAAGGGAGGAAAGTAGACTATCAGCCCCATTTTAGAGCCAGAGAAGTTGACGCAGTGGAGGGCAACAGGGCTACCGGTTAAAAATGCAGACACTGTGTTTGAATCCCAGCTTCATCATTTGCTAGCTGTGTGACTGCAGGCAAGTGGCTTGACTTCTTTGTGCTTCAGTTTATGGATAATGACAGCATCTGCCTCAAAGATATGTAAGGAATTAAGGAAAATGATAGCCCACTGCCACACCTACAGGAGGGACTCAGCAAACATTGGCAGATCCTAATGACATTCTCTCAGTTAGCTTTGATAACAGTCCTAACAGGTTTTGGAGGATGGGTACAATGAACACTATCTGGGTGATGGGCACACTTTTAACCCCGACTGGAGCATTACAAAAGCAATCCATGTAACCAAAAACATTTGTATCCCCATAATACTTTGAAATTAAAAGAAAAAAGTTTGAGGCAGACAGATCTCTTCTCCACATGATTCTTCAGTGCCAAAGACATGACATCATCCCTGACCCCTCTCTTATATGCCATAGTCCATCAGCAAACCCTGCTTTCAATATGCACCCAGAGTCCAACCCTTCCTGCTACCTCCAGAGTATCACCTTCATCCAAACTGCCACCAGCTCTTCCCCAGATTATTGCAAAGACCTCCTAGCTGGTCTCGGGGCCTTCCATCCTCACCCTCCCACCCCCAGGCAACTGTCCACAAGCAGCAAAGCTCCTGTCACTTCTCAATCCAAAACCCTTCTATGACTTCCTAACACACCTACCATTAACAAACACATTTATTTATTTATTCGACAATTACTTACTGAGTGTCTATTATGTGCCAGGTAATGTTCTAGTCATTGGAGATAAAATGGAAAACAATATAAAAAAAAATCTCTGCATTCATGAAGTTTCCGTTCTCGTGGAGGGAGTGGACAACAAACAAATACGTTAGGTGTCGTGGAAAAATAATTCAAGGAAGGTGGTGACCTTGGATTTTAAGTAGGGTGGTCACGGAGGCCTAACACACAAGGTAAGGGTTAAATAAAAGCCTTCAACAAAATCCTTAAAATAAAAGGGTTAAACAAAAGTGGGAAAGAGGGGAGCCAAAGGGCTACCTAGGAAGAAAGCATTCTAGACAAAGAATCCACGCAAAGGTGGAAATGTTCCTGGTGTATTTTGGGCACTACAGGAAGCCACCGTGATGATATTGGAAAGTTGGGGGCGGGGGAAGGAGGAAAGCTCTTCCTCAGAGAAGAAAAGGCGGGGCGGTGTGAATCCTGTAGGTTCTCCAAAGTTTTTTTCTCTGATGGAGATTGCAAGCCACTGGAGGTTCTGCGTAGAGGAGTGCCTGGAGTTTTAAAGGATCACTGGGTGTGGAAGACCATCAGGAACAAGAGCAGAGTCAGAGAGACTATCCAGATGAGATACTGAGATACGGTGGCTTGGATCAGGAAGGCAGGTAGCAGGAGGGGAGGTCCGTCAGATCCAAAGGCCTTACGATAAGGTGCTGGCCCTCCTGATGGGGTCTCTCCTAGCCCTCCAACCTCGCCTTGTTCCTTCTGGTATCCCCAACCCCACAGGCACATAGAAGACACCTGTTAAATATTTGCTGAATCAATGAACAAATTAACGAATGACCTATCCCTAGATCAGCATCTATTTTAATGCTAGGCATATAGTTCGAACTCAGTAAATGTTTACAGATGGAATATTAACAGTCCTGCAAAGTCAAGGGGGTTACTCCTCTCTACAGCTGAGGGAAACTGAGGCTCAGAGGAAGTGTTCCCCCTGGGGTCCCTCTGCACAATGGGCCATCCTTCCTTCCCAACCTTTAGCGGAGTGGGCACTGGGTGGAGGGTGCTTGTCCTCAGGGTGAGTCACAGTGACCGCAGAGGAGTTTCCCCAAAACGTTCCCGCCCTGTGGTGACGAAAAGCCAGAATCTTTTGGGGGCCAGAAGATCATGTGGCCAAAGCCGGACACACATCCTGAAAGTCACCCCAGGGCGTGGGTGGGTCCTCCCACGCGCCTCCTCCCACCCTCGGGCCACTGAGACGAAGAGACAGAGGGCCGCCCTCGCGCGGCCGAGGCCCCGCCCCCCCACGCGCCCGGCCGCCCGCGCACCCGCCCCTCCGGCGGAAGCCGGAAGCAAAAGCGGGCCCGGCTAGTCCCGTGGCTCCGAACTCGGTGGTCTTGGAGGCTCCGCAGGATGGGGGAGAAGATGGCGGAAGAGGAGTGAGTGGGCTTTTCCGGGGCGGCGGAGGCGGCAGGGCTGGGCCCCGGCGGGTGACAGCGAGCGCCTCAAGCCGCCCTCCGGCCTCGGAAGGCGGAGCTCCTTGTGCCAGTTGGCCAGGACTGACGATGCCGGTGCCTACGAGGAGGGCGGGATGGGCGGGCCTCGGCCCAGGCGGGCCCTGCATTCTCCTTGAGGTCGTTCCCTCGGGCCGGGATCGGCCGCCCAGCGCAGGCCCGAAGAGACGTCTTGCGGAAACTGCAACCCATATTTCATTTTCCCAGTCTTTGGTCATCTGATCGTTACTGAGCGCTCTCCTCCGCCTATTCCAGGAAGTCGTCCGGGTCCCCCACACCCATCCCCTACTTAGCCAGTTGCCTCCTGCGCTGTAATGATCAGTTTTCATGTCTGTTTCTCCACTAAGTTTCATTCATTCATTAACTGTTGGCCGTCTGTTCAATTTCAGGCCCTGGGCACATGATAGTAAAGGAGGCCAACCAGGAGCCCCTATCAGGGAGCTTCCATTCTAGTGGGAAAAGAAGACCATAAATAGGGAAAGTGGTTTCAGATGAGTGCTCCAAAGGAAATGGAATAGTGTTAGGGTGGAGAAGGCTACTCAGGAAAAAGTGACAGTCGGTTGAAACTTGAATGACCTGAAGGAGGGATAGAAGAGGTAACATCAAGTTCAAAAGGCCTGAGTCAAGAAAGGGTTTAGTGCTTTTGAGCGACAAAAGGAAAGGCAGGATTGTAGCGAGCAGGGGTCTAGCACAAAGAGAGAATGGAAGGGGGTCTGTGGCCTCCAGGTACTTCTGGGCAAGGACGACTGTTATGTCCATTTGCATACCTGCAGGGCACAGTCTGTTATGTGTTATAGATGCCCTATCCCTGTTTGTGGAATGAGTGAAGATTAACAAGGAACCCTTTGATTGATACTGGACTCCCTCACCTGATAACATTTCAGATACTTTTCTTGGCCAGCCAGGTTGGCAGGGGTCATTTCATGTAGGCACCTTATTTATTAGCATCTGCCTCGTCCCAGACACTAAACTGGGCTTCAGCAACACAAAGCAAAAGAGATGGTATAGCCCAGTGATTTGAAGTTTGGATTTGAAGCTTGATTCTGCCACTGATTGAGATGTTGGCCAAATTATACAACCTCTCTGAGCCTGAATCATTCATGGTTAGAAAAAAGAAAAGTAATAGTACCCACCTCCAGCATGTTATGCCTATTAAATAAGAGGTGGTATGTTAACCTGGTGCCTGGAATGAAGCAGTGCTCAATAAATATTAACTGTGCGAATCACAGTTACAATTATTATTGTGTCGATATTGCACTAGTTCACAATCCCAACACAATGTGAGGAGAGAGCTCTGGGAACAGAAGCAGTGGGGTGGGTGAATTGGGGTGTGGTGGGGTATTACAGAAGAGGTAGTATTCAAGCCTTTTGAAATTTGAGAAGGATTTTGTAAGGTAGGTAGGGTATTCCGACCCGATCAACAACTGGGCGAATTCAGGGGGCTTCTTCAACCTGAGGAAATAATCTAAGGAAAAGAATGTAAATGGAGAAATAAAGGTGCTAAGTAAACAGGGTCAGGCCCTGGAACGTGATGAGACTCCAGTTTGCCTGCCTTTAAATCTCCCTTTAAATGTCAGAGAGCAGGCAGCATTTCGTTTCTACACCTGCCCTGATTCCCCGTTGTTCCTGTCCTCTTAAGTGACTACTCAAAAGCACCTGAGGCCACTGGCACCTGCGTGGGCAGGGATTTTCTTAATCAGTGTCTCTCTGGGGCCTGCCTGTCAGTTGCAAGACTTGCGAATCCTATAAAGCTCTTCCCCAGCTTCCCTTTTTGGTTTAAGGTGTGTGTATCGATGCTTTGGGCCCTTTTTTTCTTTATCTAATTCTGCTTTTTATATCCTCTAGTAGGTTCCCCAATGCAACTCATGAGGGTTTCAATGCCACCCTCCACACCACCCTGGTTGTCACGACGAAACTGGTGCTGCCGACCCCTGCCAAGCCCATCCTCCCTGTGCAGACGGGGGAGCAGGCGCAGCAAGAGGAGCAGTCAAGCGGCATGACCATCTTCTTCAGCCTCCTCGTCCTGGGTGAGCGCGAGACACCGCTGGCTGCCGTCTTCTGCCTTCTCGAGTGTCTGTGTGCTCTGTGTGCTTAACCCTCTCGTTCCTGTTTCCTTTGTCTAGGCTTCCTCCTGTTTGGTTTTCACTTCAAACACTGAGAGAAAATGATCAGTTCATAACATCCCAGCAGGATTCTCCTTTTTTTTTTTTTATAAAATCATGTCACTTAGCAATTCTGATGAGCTCTTAATGTGATATCTTAGATGCCTTTGAAAGAAAGAACTAAAGAATTTTTGACCTAGAAAGAATCTTGATCGTCTAGTTTAGCGGATTTCAAATTCTGCTCATGCAGGGGTGTGTGTGTGTGTGTGTGTGTGTGTGTGTGTGTGTGTGTGTGTGTGTGGTGGTGGCAGGAGGTGGGGGGAGTCAAATGGGAGGGTGTCCAGCCTCCTGACCCTAGCTTCAACCAGAGCAGCATTTTTCTTTTTAGACAAGGTCTTACTGTGTCACCCAGGCTGGAGTGCAGTGGCCTCTTTGTAGCTCACTGCACTCCCAAACTTCTGGGCTCAAGCAATCCTCATGCCTCAGCCTCCTGAGTAGCTGGGACTACTCAGGCTTACACCACCACACTTGGCTAATTTTTCTATTTTTTTTATAGAGTTTTGGGGTCTTGCTGTTGTTCAAGCTGGGTTTGAGCTCCTGGCCTCAAGCAGTCCTCCTGCCTTGGCCTCCCACAGTACTAGGATTACAGGCGTGAGCCACTGTGCCCGGCCTAGAGCAGCATTTTGTCTATTATATATATTAGGCTTCCATGTAAAATTTTATTTAGTTAAAGGTTTTGCTGCTGAGTAAGAGCCCCAGCGCCCTGTTTTCTTCAACCTCTATCATTCTCATTAACTGTGGTCCTAGCTTTTGCCATATCTGTGTATCACCTGCACTGTTACTGTGTAATATTTTTGTTTAAATGGATTAACTCTCAAACTTAAAATCTCATTTTGTTCAATCTCCTCCTTTAATGGGTGAGGAAATTTAGACTCAGAGAGGTCACATGATTGACATACTTGAATGGTGGAAGACTAGAGTCTGATATCCAGGTTTCCAGACATCAGTCAAGAAGTTTAGATAGGCTGGGCGAGGTGGCTCACGCCTGTAATCCTAGCACTCTGGGAGGCCAAGGCGGGCGGATCGTTCGAGCTCAGGAGTTTGAGACCAGCCTGAGCAAGAGCGAGACCTCGTCTCTACTAAAAATAGAAAGAAATTAGCTGGACAACTAAAAGTAGGTAGAAAAAATTAGCTGGGCATGGTGGCGCATGCCTGTAGTCCCAGCTACTCGGGCGGTTGAGGCAGAAGGATCACTTGAGCCCAGGAGTTTGAGGTTGCTGTGAGCTAGGCTGATGCCACGGCACTCTAGCCCGGGCTACAGAGTGAGACTCTGTCTCAAAAAAAAAAAAAAAGATACATAAAAAAAAAAAAGAAGTTTAGATAAAAGGCAAACACTGAAATGCCTCCCAGAGGCAGTAGACAGTAGACAACTGTTTTAGACAAAAGAAATGCAGTTGAAACTACACAACCGCTTTTGATTAGCTGACTAAGGAAGAAATAGCTTAGAGTTTGCCCCAAGTCCAAACTCTTGTTTGAAAGTGAAGTTGGCACATTTACATTTTCTGCTTTTCTTTAATGATACCAAAATCATATTTCTAATGAGATTAGATCTTTTCAGAAGGATGAAAGGTGGAACTGGGTTTCTATTATTTCTCTGATGTCTATTAGGACTGTTTTTTGAGGAAAAGAATAACTGTTTTCACGTTTATATTTAGACTCTGGTAAGTGGTTAAAGGATTTTAATAATATAGTGATTTTATTTGGAATCCTAGGACTCATCCTTGCCTTTCACAGAGTTTTGGAAACCCTTAAACCAAACACTGAAAAAGTACACATACCAGAAGTTTACGATGTCCCATATAGATTTCATGCACCCCGGTCATTTTTTTACCCTATAAATGTAGTTGAATTCTATTTCTGGGAGATTACTTCAACAATCAAGGATTCTTTTTTGTTTTTTTTTTTCCATTTTCTTTTGTTATGGTTGTTGAATACAAAGAAGAAAAGCAGTTCTTGATTAAGAAATCTTTAGTAGCTGAAGTCTTCCTTCAGGATTAAAGCATATTAATCTATTTATATTGTTGTCAGCTTGGTATGTTAAAGAATGTAAAAGACAGGCTTGGAAAAAAGTCTTGTAATCACTTTTTTAAAGGGAGGTTGAAAAGTGTAATAAGTAAGACTTTCAAAATGACTTTCAGGATGTGGAACATTTAAGATTAGCTGTGCCAGAGAGCACAAAACAGGTTTCTATAACGTGCTTTTAAAACTAGACAAAATCCTGCCCAGTGTTATTTCTTTGGGGCCAGAAAGGGCTGAACGGTATTTAATAGTGCTGTATATTTCTCTTGGATTGTCTTCTCTTCAAACAGATTATAAAGCTAGATTCTAGAGTCACACTAATGTTAGGTGGGTTTCATTTTCACCTAATCAGATTCTTGATACTTTATGAGTTGGTATCCCCACCTATGTGTAGGTGAGCAAACATTAGCAGAATGGAATGATGCTTTTTTGTTTTTTTAAGTAAATTTGAGGGAACTTTTTCTCTGTTCTTGTATGTTGTTATTTATTTATGATTAGATGTCCAAACAATGTAAAAATGACAAAGTAAACAAAAATTATTGTTAATAGGTAACTTGCTAACTAATAAATATAGGAACTATAGTGAATCAAGGGAAATTAGTCCATAGTTTATTTTAGACCTCAGGAACTCCTGATCTGGAACTTTTTTTTTTTAAGACAGAATCTCGCTCTGTCATCCAGGCTAGAGTACAGCGGCATCATCATAGCTCACTGCAACCTCCAACTCGTGGGCTCAAGTGATCCTCCTGCTTCAGCCTTCTGAATACCTGGAACTACAGGAGCTTGCCACCATGCCCAGCTAATTTTTAAATTTTTTGTAAAGACTGGGTCGTGCTATGTTGCTCAGGTTGGTCGTGAACTTCTGGGCTCAAGCGATCCTTGTGTGATCATCACAACTTGGCTTCCCAAAGTGCTAGGCATGAGCCACTGTGCCTGGCCCTGACCCGGAACTTATTTGACACTTTTATTTACTATTTTAGTTAATTCAAATGAAATTGTGTCCGGAAGCATGTCACAGGATTATAGCATGTCCCCCTCTGTTGAAAAGGAATGCCAAAACTTCCGTAGTTACTTTTGACTTTTAGAAGCTTGAAATCAGTTGACTTGCATTTAAGCCTTGCTCATCTTTGACTCACAAAAAACAATGGTGAGTCATTGTTACCAACTTACACTAGAATTAACAATTAATATCATTTCACACATACATTTTAGGGGCCATCAAGCTTAATAGAGTTATTAAAATTGACATGTCTGTGTTTTAATATATTTTCTATAATTACTACTTCAGTCCCAAAGAATTGGAAGCATGTTAACTTATGGTATACACACCTTCCATGCCACATAGAAGTTTTCGTCCTTTCTCGCTCTGTTTTCTTCCAAGTGTACTAGAAAACATATGCTTATATTTGTGTATACATATGTATATTCATAAGCATATGCACATATACAGGGAACACGTGTTTGGAGTTTTGAGTTTGTTTAACATATATGGGGTCCTTGCATTTTCATTTCACAGAATATCTTGAATTTCTTTCTTTGTTGGTGTTTTTTATATCTACCTCATTTTTTTTATTGTAGGAAGATACACATAACAAAATTTACCATTTCAACCATTATAAAGTGTGTAACTCAGTGGTATTTAGTACATTCACAATGTAGTGTGACCACCACTACTGTCTAGTTTCAGAACATTTTCATCACCCGAAAAGGAAAGCATTAAAAGCAGTCATGTCCTCAGTGATCTTGAAGTATAAAATAACAACAACAAAAAGTAGTCACACCCCATTAACCCCCCTCCAGTCCCCGGCCACCTCTGTTCTGCTTTCTAAGAATTTGCCTATTTAGAATATTCCACATAAATGAAATAATATAATATGTGGTCTTTTGTGTCTGGCTTCTGAGCGTGATGTCTTCAAGGTTCATTCATGTAGTGGCAGAGGTTGTAATAGAATTACATTCCTTTTTATGGCTGAGTAATATTCCATTGTATGGACATAGCACATTAGGTTTATTCACTCATCAGCTGATGGACATTTGAGTTGTTTCCACCTTTTGGCTATTGTGAATACTGCTGCTGGGAACATTTTGTGTATAGGTTTCTGTGTGGATAAATGTTTTTATTTCTCTTGGATATATACCTAGAAGTGGAATTGCTAGATTAAATATTACTCTATGTTTAACTTTCTCAGGAACTACGAAACTGTTTTCTACAGAGGCTGTGCTGTTTTATGAGGGTTCCATTTTGTCCACATCCTTGCCAACACTTGTTTTTGTGCTTTTTTAAAAATTACAGCCATCCTGGTGGTTGTGAAGTTGTATCTCATTGTATTTTGATTTGCATTTCCCCAGTGATTATTGATGTTGAGCATTTTTTCATGTACTTATTGGCCATTTGTGTTAATATGTATTTTTTTGAGAAATGTCTACTCGGGTCCTATGTCCATTTTTGAATTATTTTGTTTGTCTCTTTGTTGTTAGGCTTTAAGTTTCTTTATGTCTCCCAGATACTAGACCCTGATCAGATACATGATTTGCAAATATGTTCTCCCTTTCTGTGGGTTGTCTTTTCGGACTTTATTCTTTTTAATGGCTGAAGACAATCACCTGGCATCGATGAACCTTATATTTAACTTTTTCTATTAATAGACAGTTTTCCCTTTTGCTCTTAAGGCTGCAAATAGTTGTTTATATATGAGGATCAACTTTTTACATTAATTTTTAAAAATCTAGTTTGGTGCAAGGGAAGAGCAGAAACTGATTCAAATTCTTGGTCTATTTTCTGTCTACTTATACGCTCATTTTCCTGCCTTTTTTTGTTTTTTCCAGACAATAGGCATGCTTGTTAGTCACATGTGCTTGTGCATTAGAACTCTTTTCTTGCTCTTAGTATTTAATGTAGGATTTTCTAACTAGGTTAAATATTTATGTTAAAATAACACCACAGATTGATAGTTTAAAGCACAGAATGAAAGAAGGACAAAAGTTTATTTACAACATTCTGGCCACCTGGTGCTTTTTGGTGGGATTAACGAAATCTAATTTGTCAACGCAGCTGCTGAGGGTGGCCAGTTAAACAGCAGATTGTTTAAACAGTTCTTTTAAAAATTAATTTTAGTGCTATTAGATTAAATACTAGGTCATTAAATATGAAATGCCCAATTTTGAATCAAAAGTGTAGTTTATTATATCTCAAACAAGAAGCAGTACGATTAATCAAAGTATGTGCCTAAACTATTGATGCAGTTTTGCGATCTTAACGGTAGCTTGTTTATGCCAGCAGCAAAGAAGCCTGGAGAGCGAGTGGTGATGAAATCGAGAAAGGTGTATGTTGAAAATTGAATATTTTTCCTTGCAAGAAGTGGTCCAAAGCATGGAATAAGTGGTAGTCAGTTGGTGCAAGGTCTACAGTTACCCAAACAGAATACAGTGGATGACAGAGAGTTTCCAAGTCCAGCTTCTATAGTTTCAGCAGCGTTGTTTGTGCAACATGTGGTCAAGCATTGTCTTCCAAGAGTGTTGTCCTGTCTCTGTTGACCAATCTTGGCTGCTTAATCGCAAGCATCCTCATCATTTCATCCAGTTGGTTTGCAGTAGACATCCACTGTAGTCAACTGACCAGGTTTCATGAGACTGTAGTGGATAATACCAACGCCGGACCGCCAAACAGACACCATTTTCTTTTTTTGATGAATATTTGGTTTTGGACTGTGTTTCGGCACTTCATCTTTATCCAACCCTTGTGCCAAACGCTTGCGATTGTCAAAAAGAATCCATTTTTTATCACATGTAACAATACAGTATAGAAATGGTTCACCTTTATGTCATGACAGCAAAGAAAGGCAAGCTTTGAGACAGTTTCTGTGCTGACGCTCATTGAATTCATGTGGTACCCATCTATCCAGCTTCTTTACCTTGCCAATTTGTTTCAAATGGTCCAATATTGTTGGAATAGTAACGTCAGACCTTGCTGCTAATTCACACGTAGGTTGAGATGGATTTGCTTTACTACAGCTTTCAGCTCATCATTATCCACTTAGGTCTCAGGTTGCCCCCATGGCTCATTTTCAAGATTAAAATCACCAGAATGGAACTTCTCAAACCATCCACGTACTGTGCCTTCATTAGCTACATCCTCCCAAACGATTCATTGATATTTCACGTTGTCTGCACTGGATTGGTTCCGTGACAGAACTCATATTCGAAAATAGCATGAATTTTTGACTTATCCATGGTTTCACAAAAATTGCTTTAAAAAAATCTGAAAGATAATCACAAGCCAAATTGTGCGTTTGAAAGACTGAGGATGTACCTTCACAATAAAAATAAAACAGGAAGTGTCAAAATGAAATGTCAGTGTATCAACTGTCAAACTTAATACTTAAGGAAATTGGACATTCCATACTTAACAACCTAATACTACTGTGATTGATGAGCTGGTATATCACCCAGGTGCCTGATGAAAGAAAGAGGCCTAACATTTGGATTATGAAATTACATTCAGGAATTATTTGTGCAAAAGTATGCTACTTTAGGCAGATCCAGAAATACTTACTCTTTTCAGATAGTTTTACATCCTCTTCTTTTCTTGATGACAACACCCCGTGAGGAAAGTTGGGCATCATTCCTATTTTGGAGGTGGAAGGCGGCCACCAGGAGCGAGGTAGCGGTTACGAGCACAGAGCTGGAATCTGACTCAGTGCTACAGAACCTACCAGGGCTGTGATGTCTTGAAGCCTCAGTTTTCTCATCTATAACCGGTGCAGATAATGATAATAACAGCTAGTTCAGGGGGGAATTGGGGGATTAAGTGCGACAGTGTTTGGGAAGTGCTCAGCATAGTTCCTGGTTCATGGGAGCCCTCAAGCAGTGGGCACGGCAGGACACAGCTGTACACAGCTAGGGCGCATGAGTGTCTCATATTCAGATCTCTTTGATGTTCTTGTCACCAGTGTATTTACTTTTTCCTGTTTGTAAAACACCCTCACTTCTTCTGTGTTAAAAGAGAGCCAGTCACATGGTGGCAAATACTTCATGTCAACATAATCTGTTTATAGTTATGTAAAAGTGATTGATTTCATTGACTTCCTCCTCACCATTTAGAGTTTTCCAGTTGGTGATTACTTCAAAAAAGTTACGGACCATTTCTCAGAATCAAGAAAATTTGAATAATTTTAAATGGTTATGTAAGATTTAACAACTTATAAAAAACTTAGATTTCCGTTGCTCTTCTGGTAACTACTGGAAAATGAACTAGTTTAGGCACACAAAAACATATAGAGAAAATATAATAAACACTGTTAGTCTATCTCCAGGGTAAAAATTAAGACATTAAAAATATAACTGAAGGCCAGACGCAATGGATCATGGCTGTAAATCCTTGTGCTCCAGGAGGCTGAGGCAAGGTGGGAGGATTGCTTGAGTTCAGGAGTTTGAGACTAGCCTGAGCAGCAAGAGCGATACCCATTTCTACTAAAAATATACGCAATTAGCCGGGCATGGTGGCGCACGCCTGTAGTCCCAGCTACTCAGGAGGCTGAGGCAGGAGAATCGCTTGAGCCCAGGAGTTTGAGGTTGCTGTGAGCTATGATCACACCACTGTACTCTAGCCAGGGCAACAGAGTGAGACTCTGTTCCAAAAATAAATAAATGAATAAAAATAAAAATACAACTGAAGTTCACTGTGTCATTGCCAACTGTCCATTTTCCTGACAGCACCCCAGAAATAACCAATGCCTTGAACTTAGTGTTTATCATTCAAAATTGGGCTTTTTCTTTTTTAACAATGTCTTATTTTTTTCTCACAGCTATCTGCATCATATTGGTGCATTTATTGATCCGATACAGATTACATTTCTTACCAGAGAGTGTTGCCGTTGTTTCTTTAGGTAAGTGCTTATTGGTGATCCCATAATAAAAGCAGTAACAATAACTACCACTTTTTGAGTGCCTCTTTAGTGCCAGAGCCACAAGAGACGTATTACGTACCTGATCGTATTTAATCCTGCCGCAAGGATGTTATGATACCATTTTACAGATGAGGACACTGAGACTCGAGAAGGGTGGTAACCTCCTAAAGGTCATGTAAAAGCCCATCTGTACAGCTCGAAGGTGCTTTGCTTCCTAGGCCCTTCTACTTCTGGTATGAGTACCCTTGGGGCACATTGACCTCTGTCTGCTATGAGGCCATGCTGACATCTAATTCAGTTAAGGCAAGTAATTGACACTCAGTTCATAGAATCACTAAATTTTATAGGCAGAAGGGACTCTGACTTTACAGTTGAGGAAGGAGAAATGGCTCAATTAATGTCAGAGTCAGATTGAAAGTCTTCAGAGAGCATTCCATTCCACTTATATTTTTCTTTTGTTTCTTGTGCCAATTAACTGTTAAGATAATTAGCTTCTAACTGGAATGAAGGAATCAGTGTAATAACTGGTGTGAACACACTTGCAAGTTCATTGAAGTAGTTAGAAAAAAAAGGACATTTCAGTAAGTATTAAATTCAAGGCTAAAATGTGGGTGAGATGCTTAAGGCATGGTAAATAAAGTTTTACTAGGGTCAGCCAAAGCTTTAATCAGTTTATTATATTGTAGTTACTTTTACTAGTTTCCACTTGCCTACTGATGTTATTTAATTTTTCCTGATGACCGCTGATGCTTTATAAGTTAATATTCTTTGCCTTGTAGATCTTGTTTAGTGGAGTAGTAATTCTTTCACAGTGCAACTATGGTTTAGGTTAGCTTTGGAAATGAACATTCAGACTCTGTCCCCTAGCGTCCCCTTCCCCGCATCACCACCTGAGTTCCTACTATCCTGGCTCAGACCCTCCTGTGTTTTCCCTGCACTTCACAGTACTACTAAGTTCCAGATTCTGCCCTATGAACTTTCACATTGCCATTTCATTTAAGCCTCAAAACCTCCAGGTGATGCCATATTTTAAGGAACAGGCGCCACTGGGTATTATTGATCTTCAGTACAGAGTTGGAAATCAGTTTTACTCAAAGAGTTCCTAATCACTTTTTAGCAGGTTCTTTAGCTGTGTATCTTGGCAGAGTCTAACAAGATAGTCTTAAAGCTCTAAGAAATAGGAGGCTTGCTCACTAACATTCCGTTCTGCTGTTAGGCATGAAAATAAGCTACATAGCTAATATCCATTATTCTGGGACATTCAGTAAAGGCTTGAAAAACCACTCCAAGGAATTTGAGGTTTCATAGTTTCTTAAGAATGAAAATTATAGTTGGTATGTGTTTAGGTATTATACACATGAAAATTAAAAGTATAGGTCTTATAATTTGATTTGCAATGTTAAATTCTTCACTGTCTCTTGACTATTTGGATAACTGCAGCTCACCGAACACCAGTGCCTGTGTTAGGACTTACAGTCCAATACAAGCCCAGTACCCTTGGTTGCCTCCCCAAGAGTCATTTCCCTCTTTTTCCTTGAAAATAGACCCTAACTTTGGTGTCTTACCATGGTGCACTCAAGGAAGTCCCTCCAAGTTAAGGTTGGTCCTTGCCGTTATGTAGTTCCACTCTCCTTTGCCTGTGAGTGGTTGAGGGGGTGGGGACAGTGACGTGGTGTTCTTGCCAGTGACACCAAGGGGAAGTCTACTGGGGCCATGGGTCCTGGAAAATGCTTTCCTCTATGATAGAAACGAAACAAGAAATTTCTCCTGTCTTCCTTTGATGCTGCTGAATGAGGGTGTAATGCCTGGAGCACTGGTAGCCATCTTGCAACCACTAAGGCTCGAAGACAAAAGCCGGAATGCTAAGGATTGCCAAGGAGACAGATGGGAAGCCCAGATTCTTGATTGCATTGTTGTTTTGTTGAATTGATAGCCCTGGAGCTGCCTTTTTCCGTGCTGCCTCTTTTATGAGAAAATAAACATCTGTTATTTAAGGTAGTACCAGCTTTATCCTTAGCTGGGTCAAGTCTCCTGGACCCAGTTCTCCATTTCTGAACAGTGCTTCCCTTTGTTTTGGCTCCACTCCTAGGTAGGCTCTCCTTGTGTGTTAAGCCCTTAGAGCAACAATTGCAGTGGGAAAGAGGCCCTCCTCTTCTCTATGGCACCAGAAGTTGCAGCATGAACTCTGACCACGTGGCCATATCAGAATTGGGGATAGGTGGAACAATGTTGGAGGTCAGCCAGAGCTTTCCATCCACAAGGGTCATGTCTTCATTGATGTTGCAGAAACAGCTGTACCCTGTGTAGCCAGGTCTTGGGAGAGGTGATGGAAAGTGAGTCTTGCTTTTAATACTTACTTGCTAACTCAGGTAATTGGAAAGCTGAGAGCACTTCCAGAAAGAGAATGCTGGGGTCCAGAAAGTATTTTTGTTATTATATTAGAGGACATTTGGTTGGAATTTGCAAATGCTGACACAGCTATCAAAATAGTTCTGTATTTCATAAAGCTGCAGAAATTGAAGGAAAACTTTTTTCTCCAGCTGGAGCAAAGTATAACAAAATCTTGAGATATCCACCATTTCAAGAGCTTCCAATTTTTATGCCAAAAAAGAATCCAGATGAAGCTGCAAGAGAAAGTAGGATTTTCATTCTTTAAGGGGTACATTTTCCAATCCTATATCTTCTAGCTGGAAGTTGGACTGCAGTCATTTAGAGACATTTTGGCCTTTTGCTTTATGGGTAAGTGCTCAGAGTTTCTAAGAAATTCATGTAGAAAAGGATCATTTGCATCTCCAAAAGCACATTTTTCCTCCTTCCACTTTGTTGTATTTTCAAATGAGTGTCTATCTAGCTTTATTTCATTCTTTATAAAAACATGGTATCAACCTGAAGTTCTAAACTAAACAAATTTCCTTGGCCCTTATTCAAGGCTTTCAGGATACTTTCTATACTTTATGGAATTCTATAGTTTGGGTCTTCTTAAAAATAATTTTTTTGCACAGGTAAACAACTACTGTATATATAAAAATGAAAAATCCCGTTCATTGACAACTTCAACTATTTTTGTCATGCTTCATTCTCTTCCAAAGCATGTGTGGGCATATACATATGTATTAGATGACTTTATATCTAATTTAAGTTTATATCATTTTTTGTGTTCTTTCCTTTTTTCTCTTCTTTCTGTTTATTAGTTGAGTTCACATATTTATTTTTACTGGCCATATAGTGCTGATTCACTGCTTGTATATTTTGGGCTAAATTTGTAAGGAATGCAGATGAAATCCCCGTAATTATATTGTCCACTATCTTTTGTCGTATATAGCAACACAGCAGCTACACTTTGGAGTAACTGCTTGGCTAAGTTTGTTTTAGTCTGCTGTCTTCAGCCATGACCCGTCCAGCTTTTGCAGGGGTAAGACCAGTTTATTAAGCGGGAACCCTGACCCTTGCGTTCTTTAAGTATTTGAGGACGGCGGTAACCTCGGCCATTCTCTCTGGGATGCTGTATTGTTTTTTATTTACTACTTTGGCCAGAGATGGTAGGGGACAGTTTGAGGCACTTTTATTTGATCTTTTCTACTACATTAGCTCTCTATAGATCAAGGAACTAATGTGAGAGTTCTGCTAATTGCTAAGTATGTCCCAGAACTGAGGAAACCACCACAAAGTAGATGAATTGAGAAGTGAGCCACTATTTGACCAACCTATGCTAGGCCTTCGCGTATTACAGGACCTCGTGTGACCCTCCTCTAAGAGGGGAGCCATGGTGGTGCTCTGGGATCACTATCAACCTGGACCCTGCTTCTGACAGCCTTTGAAAGACCTGGGTATTCTTCTTTCCCTGCGACGTATGATAGTTATCTGACTGAATGGCTGTAGGTCTCTTTGGGGAAGGCCTGGGCAATCATTCCTGTTGATGCTTGCTGTGGTATTACCTTCCTCATGGACCTGGCTTTTCCTTTAATCTGTGGATTCTGGGTCCAAGAACTGGCTCAGATCTGGAAATTGAGTAACGTTGTGGTTTTCCATTGGAAAGACTGAGGCAGGAGGATGGCCTGAGCCCAGGAGTTTGAGACTACAGTGAGCTATGATCACTCATCTGCACTTTGTGCCTGGGCAGCAGAGTGAGACCTTGTCTCAAAAAAGAAAAAGAAAAACATCAGAAGAATGTGAGTCCTATACTAACATTAGTCTTAAAAATTGTTTAAAATGTGCATGCATATGTATGTATATGATTATAAATGTATAGACACTCTCAGAAGAAATGTACAGTGTCACCAAGAACGTGGTAACACCGGTAGCCTCTGAGATGGAAAGAAGCAAACAGGAGTGGGAGGGAGACTTGTCTTCACGGTATACCTCTTTTGCACCTTTTTCATTTTGTACCATATACATCTGTTACATAATCAAATAAAAATAGCATGATTTATTTTTAAAGGGATTCTGTATCTGCTACTTACCAGTGATGCTGGGCCTTAGCCTCCATCCATTTCCTTGTAAAACGCAGGTGGCAGTACCTTCACTTCATAGGGTTGCAGACGTTACACAGGGTGGTGCGTGGAAATCACTTAGTGTAATGCCTGTCGGGAAAGTAATCGATAACTGTTAGCTGCTGCTGTTAATATTATCACCTATTATTATACCTTGTTAGGGTAGTTGTGCGAATGAGCTAAAGTGATTTGTATTTTACGCATTAGCAGAGTGCCCGGCACACAGTGTGTGTGGATATGTGTGTGTGTGTATTTTTAGTGTAGTGTAAATAAATATATGTATGTGTGTATGTATATTTTTTGAGAGAACTAGGATTGTGTTTTATTTACTGTTTTTTAACCTGCTTATTAATACATTTTAAGCATTTCCCTATAACCTTAATGTTCAGGAATACTCACATTTTACGGTGATGATGGTAGCCCCGCAGCACACTCTGGAGAGAGTGAGCATTAGTGGTTCGTGGCGGTGGTGCGGATAGACCGCAGCAGTGCCGTCCCCTGTGTGTTCAGAACTGTGAGCTGGCAGGATGCACCCAGGAGCCAGCAGGCCAGCATCACTTGTTGGCCCTAAGCCCTCAGAAAAGCGACTTAAGCCGGCTCAGTGGCTCACACCTATAATCCTAGCACTTTGGGAGGCTGAGACAGGAGGATTGCATAAGGCCAGGAGTTCAAGAAAAGCTACTTAAACTCTCTGAGCCTTCCTACCTGCAGCATTCTCTCGAGGATTAGAAATAATTTACAGTGACAAATCCTGGGAGAAGGGGCTCAACAAATAATCGTTAATTGCTCCTGATGCTCTGAATGCATCTAGCGGTGTCCCTGATGAGGTGTGTGCACAAAGATCAACTGGGAGCAAAAGAAAATTGTAGAACTTGTGCTTCTATTTATTTTTAATCTCACTCTTTTATAATTTCTATTTTTTGTGTTAATTTAAAATATGTTAGTACAGTAGCGCTTTCATATAATTAAAAATAAATAAAAATTTGTGTAACTTAGAGTACACACTCCAATTCTTTTTGCTAATAGGAATATACAAAATTGTATCTAGGGCATTATTTCCATCTGGTGGCAGTTGTGTGATATAAGTTAATTTCCCCTACCTTCGATTGATTTGACCTAACTTTAAGCCTCAATCTCAAGAGGTAAAGTAGTAGTCTGCCAATTTAATGCTGCACCATGGTTAGTCCTAGGACCAGTCCCAAAAGGATTACTCAAGTAATAATAAGAAAATCACATCGTATTTTACAAAGCTTCTTGGCACCTCATAAGTAATAACATAGACACAGACTTGGGCAATAGAATAATTACTGATTTTCAAATGTAGCTGTTCCACGTATAATTATGAAAGTGTTAATCGTGGTACTGAAGTTTGGTATGTCCCTCCCCTCCCCTCCCGTCTCCTTCCCTCTCCTTCCTTTCCGGTCTTCTAAATTAATAAATAAAGTTTGTCATGCATTTACAAGGGAAAAAGAAAGTTGAGGTTTTAGTAGAGCAGAAAAACACTAGCTTTAAAAATGAAATCCGAAGCCATGGAAAGAGGTTCAGCTTCCCTAGTAATCAGGATGATTACTGAATGCAAAGTGAATCAAATACAAACTGAAAACTTAAAGTACAATTTCTTGCCCATGATGTTGGCAGAAATGTTAACATCTGATCATTGCCTAGCGCTGGTGAGGATATGGGATGCTTTCTTGCGGAAGTGTAACTCGGTACAGCCACTTTGGAGGATAATTTGGCAACATTTTCAGAGATAAAAATGCTCATGCTTTGTAACCCAGCCATTCATAGTCTCTGGATCTGCCCTAGAAAAGTACTCTTTACACACAGTGGCACGTATAAGCACACTCATTGTAGCACCACTATTAATAGCAAACAGTTGGAGAGAGCCATCAGTGGGGGATGGTTAAAAAGATTGTGACTTTTTAAAAAATTGAAGTATAATTCACATATTATAAACTTCACCGTTTTAAAGTATACAATTCAGTGGTTTTTAGTATATTCACAGGGTTGTGTGACTATCACCTCTAATTCCGGAACATTTTCATCACCCCCAAAAGAAACCCCATACCCGATAGCAGTCACTCCCCATTCTGCACCCCACCTTCACCCTGTCCCCTGGAAACTACTCATCTACTTTCTGTCTCTGTGAATTTGCCTGTTCTGGACATTTCGTATCAATGGAATCGTATAATCTGTGGTGCTTATTTTTGGCAACAGCTTTATTGAGGTATCATTCATATTCCACGTGATTCACTGTTTTAAATGTACAATTCAGTGGTTTTCAGTATATTCACTAGTTGACAGCCATCACCACAATCAACTTGAGAACATTTTTATCACCCCGGAAAGAAAACCCATACCCTTTAGCTGTCATCCCCAAACTTCTCCTCCCCACCCCTAAACAACCATTTCTGTCTCTATAGATTCATCTATTCTGGACATTTAATATAAATAGAATGGTAAAATATGTGGTATCTTGTGTCTGGCTTCTTTCACATGGCATGTTTTCAAAATGTATCCATGTTGCAGCATGTATCAGTACTTCATTCCTTTTGTTGCTGAATAATACTACATTATGTGGATATATCACATTTGCTTGTTCATTCATTAGAGCTGATGGACTCTTCAGTTGTTTCCACCTTTTGACCGCTACAAATAATGCTATTATGAACATCTGTGTACAAGAACATATGTTTTACATGAACATATGTTTTCAGTTCTCTTGGCTGGATTTCCTGGGTCATATGGTAACTCTACTTAACTTTTGAGGAATTGCCAAAGTGTTTTCCACAGCGGTTGCACCATTTTACATTCCCATCAGCAATGTATGAGAGTTCCAATTTCTCTGTGTCCTTGCCAGCACTTGTTATTTTCCATTTGTTTAATTATAGCTGTCCTAGTGGGTGTGGAGTGATATCTCATTGTAGTTTTGATTTGTACTTCCCTAATGATTTATGAGGTTGAGCATCTTTTCATGTGTTTGGTAGCCATTTGTGTATCTTCTTTGGAGAAATATTTATTCAATTTGTGGCTTTTTTTTTTTGTGAGACAGAGTCTCACTCTGTTGCCAGGCTACAGTGCCGTGGCGTCAGCCTAGCTCACTGTAACCTCAAACTCCTGGGCTCAAGCGATCCTCTTGCCTCAGCCTCCCGAGTAGCTGGGACTACAGGCACACACCACCACACCTCACTTCTGTGACATTTTTGTACTATGCTCTAGAGCTACTAAAAGGGATGAGGCAAATCTACGTATATTTATTAACAATCCCTGACTAGATCGCTAAGACTTAACATTGAGCAAAACAGCAAGTAGTAGAATGATACATTATAATACCATGTTTTATATAAATACACTAAGGCATGCCATGCGTGTGTATGCACACACACACACACATACACACCATTACTATATGGTTAAATACACACACACACACACACACACACACACATATTTAAGAGCATAGAGACAGGTTGGGTATAGTATTCCCCCAAGCTTATAAAGATGGTTTATGACCTTGGGCCAGAAAGAAAGAGAACTAAGATGGGGGTAGGGTATGATCAAAAGGGGCTTTTGTCTTATTTATAACATTTTACATAGTATTCATGAACTATTCGGCTAATAAAAAGTTTAAAATGCCATAAAATGTGAACTACAATTTGAAAAGATAAGAAAAAAGGAGCTCTTGGGAAACTCTAGCAGTAGAGGGCTAGAATGCGGCTTTGTGCCCCTCGGCAAATGAATGTACAAGCACCGTTCTGAAATGTGTCCATCAGTGCCCTTTGTATAGCTCAGCTACATTTTGTCTTGGTCCCTTTCTCTTTTTCAAAATAATTTTGTTATTGTTTTACTAATATGTAATAATACAAATAGTAAAAAGCTTCATAAAGTTAAAATGAACTTATCTCCTCTGGTCCCCTCAAACTACCCACCCCCACCACCTCCGGCAATTAGGGTAGGTACAGATCCTCTTCCTGTTAAATTTCTGTGTTCTGGTACTGTCTCCTGCCCCACCCAATAAGGTGTATTTCTTCAGCCTTCTCTTGATGGGGAGAGCTCGTTCCTCTGTAGGAAAGGGGGGAAGTCTGCATCCAGAAGCATCTGTGGCAGTTGTCTGCAGGCTTGCTTTGTGTCGCCCCCTACCAGACATTGTGATTTGGTAGGTAGAGTTCTGCTTGGGTGTCTTTAATTTATAAAAAGCCCCCGTGGTGATTCTGATGAACCACCATGGGTAAGAGTCATTTATCTAGTGAGTAGCAGAGTAGTCGTGAATTGTACCCGTGCTGTTTCTTTGGAAATTGTTTTTGGTGGTGCTTTATGAGAGAATGATGAGCCTGTCAGCTTTATAGAAACATGCCTGAACTTAGATGGTCTGTTTTCTTCCAGGAATTTCACAGAACTTTTACTTTAGGTTATTTTTGGCATTTGGGTTTTATCTCTAACTAAATATTTGGCGTAGAGCTGCCATCTGAGTTTGAGAAAGTGATCATGGATTCTTTTTTGAAAATGGGAGGAATAAACAATATAGGGCAAACTTAGCTTGTAAACTCCCTGCCATCTCACATTGACAATGGGTGGACGTAACAGAAGTGCCAGGCATTAAATCTTCCGTGCCAGCCATGGTGTCTGCGGGCCTTACTTTGTAAAGTTCTTTCTTCTCGTCAGACTTTTATAGACTTCATTATGGTGTGTTTGCCTGAGATCTAAATGTGAGAAACTCATGTGACTCATAAAACTTCACACTAATTCCCATTCTTACATTTTCAGATGTAAAACTTGCAGAACTCTATAAAAACCATTTATAGACATAACGAATAATAGTTTCTCTAGAATAATAAACCTGAGTAATCTTTCTCATATCTTAAATTTATGTTAAACTTTATGTTTTCTCTTTTAGGTATTCTCATGGGAGCAGTTATAAAAATTATAGAGTTTAAAAAACTGGCAAATTGGAAGGTACGTTTGCCCAACTGTTTGTTTTTAACATAAACACAATTTTTGGTTGTTCTTAATTTTAGTAACATCAATGGTTATGCTGGCTTTCTTATCATGAATTGACTTTCAGCGGAGTTGTTTATATTCTCCCATTAATTTTTTAACATTGTATTGGATCCAGGTTGATATCTTTACATCAGAGTTTTTGCAAAAAGCATAAATCTCACACTGTTTCAAGTGAACATGGGAGCACTCAATGTCATGTTTTGTTATTATTTGCATTTTTATAACCCTAGACTATCCTACTTTATTAGGTGGGGAAAAGACTTTAATTAGCATTAAACATTAAATAATGTTTATTGCTCCCAATTTCATTCTGACAGCTGAGGGCAATAAAATATATTTGCCAGTACTATAGAGCTTACGGAGTGCTTTATATACTTTAGCTCATGTTGTCCTCGTGACAGCCATGTGAGGGAGGTTGACCAGGTGTTATCACCACCCATTTTTATAGATCAAGAAAGTGGCACTCAGAGCACTTGGGACATGTCTGTGCCAGAGCTACAAAGAAAGTGGCCGAGTTGAGTCTTCTTTCCAGACCCCTTGGTCCTGTATATGCGATATTCCTCCATCATACCGTGCTGTCCTCAGTTTGCTGATGTATTGATACACCCCCTGTGTTTACAGAGTGGTTGTTAGGGTGTGAGCATCACTTTGGGGTGTGAGGACTAATTGAAACTCGAATTTCAACTTAAACTTGAGCATTCATATTGAGTAGAATGTTACAGATTTGATTTTGTGGAGAGAAATAAGGTTTATTTCAAAATAATAAATAATTACGTCACTAGAATTTGTCACATTGGAGCTACATCTTAATTTAATGTAGCTCCTAGGCTAATTTTATCTGTGAAACCATAGATTGTAAAATTTGCAAAACAAGGCTCATAGTCTGACCTAAAACACAATTTGAAACTGTTATAAATAATAGTAATGAAATAGTCTATGCATTAAACGAGTTCTCAAAAAATATATATTGAGCTCCTAACGTTGACTCTCTCAGCTGGGGAGAGAGTAGAGGAAGGGGCTGGACAGGCTCCCACGGAGCACAGGGCATGTGGTATCTGCGCCTTCCTTCAGTTTGCTTGAATTTAACCACCCTGAGAGTGGGTCCCTCTAGGGCAGGGTCACAGACTGGAAACCCTTTCTCTACTCCTAGGCTGGATATATCCTGATGTGTACGTATTTTGTTTGATTTGACTTACTTCCAAATGAGATCACATTCTGAGGTTCCTAGTGGATATGAACTGGGGCAGGTGGGGATGGGGTACACTGTGCAACCCCACTACAGGTGGGTTCTCCTTTTCCCAGGGGGTTTAGTTTTTGAAACTCCAAACTGCACAGATCCTGAGAATAGATTGTCCCATGAAACGTAGAGCTCAGCCCTTTTCTATATAGTCCCAGTCTGAGGCAGGAGCTTGTTGTACATGCTGTTATTTTAAGACTTAATAAGGCATTTCAGAAGTCATCATTTGCTTCTATTTTCAGCGTTTTTTGAATGTCATTTTAGTCTTAATAGTAACAGCTGTACATTTGTAAGAATACATTTAAGCATTCTTTTGAATAGGGATTTTGATAAGAAATCGGACTGTCGAGATTGGCACATGGAAATATTCACATGAAAAAGGGCCTGATTTTGCAGTTTTAAATAGACCTTGTATTACATGTAGCCATTTGGGCTTGAGGACCAATAGGTATTTTCCTCAAATTCTGTCAACAACTAAAGAGATATATTAATATAGAAAATAAAATTCTCATTGTTTCATCCCCCCAAAGATGGCTATATTCTAGGAATACCTTTCATAATAGCACTTAATATTCAAATCTGAAAGCATGGTGCTGTGGTTTGGATGTTTTTCCCTTGAAACCCTCATGTTGAAATTCGATCCCAATGTTGGAGATGGGGCCTAATGGGAGATGTTTGGGTCAGGGGCAGATCTCTCATGAATAGATTAATGCCCTCCCTTGCGAGTAAATTCTCACCCTGTTAGGTCCCTCAAGAGCTGGTTGTTAAAAAAATCCTGGCACCTCCCCACCTTTCCCTCTCCCTCTTGCTTCCTCTCTCGCCGTGTGATCTCTCCCCGTAGCTTTCCACCGTGAGTGGAAGCGGCCTGAGGCCCTCACCAGATACCCAATCTTGAACTTTTCCAGACAGCAGAATTGTGAGCCAAATCAACGTTTTTCCTTTGTAAATTACCTAGCATCAGGCATTCCTTTATAGCGACATAAAATAGACTAAGACACATGGTAAGGGGCTCTCTTTATAGCCACATCCCAATTTGCAAGTGTATCAAGTGGGGACTATTTCATCACAGTCAGACTTAGGAAAATGGCAGCGTTGTCTCTGACAAAGAGAAAGAAAGCAGAGCTATTTTAACCATGTGTATGGTTAACTCTTCCTCTGAGTGGATTTTTTTTTTTTTTTTTTTTTTTTTAGGGCTTACCATTACCTTTTTCCTGGAGGAATCCAATTTGTGTACTTGTTTTTGAAAATGTCCTATCCGATTTGAAATTTTCTATATTAAAATTAGTTTTCTTTTCCTTACTAAGGAATAAAAAGCATATTGCCGTGTGTTTGGAAGCAATTCATTGTGCTGTTTCTTTTGGTGGTCACCTTTTAAAATCTCTTGTTCTACATTTTAAAATGCAGTTTAATTTTGTGTGTGTGTGTGTATCTCTCCTGCTTGGTGTTAGTCATTTAAACATTATACATTTCCACTGGGCCAAACCCCGAGAGAATAACTATTTTGACTCTTCATTGATAAATTTATTTCTTAATTATACAAATTCCATGTCTCTGAAAATACCCAATTTTTATTTACAGGAAGAAGAAATGTTTCGTCCAAATATGTTTTTCCTCCTCTTGCTGCCACCCATTATCTTTGAGTCCGGATATTCATTGCACAAGGTGAGACTCAGGCACACGTTAGTGCTTCTCTGATGTTTCTCATGTTCGTGAGGCAAGTTCGGTAAAAGCCTGGGTGTTAATTTAGCAGCAGCAGCTCTGTTGCTTCCTGGGCCTGCACGGTAGAAGCTGGACTGCAGTGCCTGACTTTTGCAGAGAGCAGACGTGATCCACTGGCTGCTTTAATGGTTTCAAGCAGTTTGGCTCATTGAGCCAGTGTTTTCCACAGGGGGACACTTTGCCTAGCAAGATGACCAGAGTGATCTTAAGTAACACATGGACAATACATTGACTCCTCTTGTTGGACACAGACTGACACATGTTAAGAGGACGGACTGTGTCCTGGGATGACAGGGAATGTGCCCCAGGCCATTTGCTTCTCTCAGCTCACCCTGTGGGGCCTATCTCCCTCCTTAGGTCCATCCATCCTCCCCTGGGCCTCAACCCCCAACTAACCTTCCTCCCCTTCATCTCCCAGCCTCCATCTCTTCCACCCTCTCCCAGGCCCCACCTCTCCCTCCCAGGCTGGAGCCCCATCCTTCCCCACCTAGTCCCACAGCTGCTCCACCCATTCCGGCCTCCTTGGCTCTCTGGGCGTCAGTGTCACTGGCCTCTGTCCACTTCTGTGCCTTGTCTCAGCCTTGCTGGCCTCAGCCCTCCAACCCTCAGTGTGGCTCTTTCTGTCTGGGCAGGAACTTCTCACTCTCTGTGTGTGCATGCATTTTGTTCCTTGTCTGTGAGTTTTCTTTAAATATTAATGTATTTAAGTATTAAAACAAGGCGATTCAACTTAGAACATTAGTGATGCGACAGTTATTTTGTGAATGTGATTTTTAAAAAATTGTGAAGGTTGGAAGAACAAAGGTTAAACCAGCCCTTGGAGAGAGCAAAGAGCCTGGACTTTGGAGCTGGAGAGGCATAGGGCTGGTCATGTGCTGCCCCCTACAGTTTCCTTTTTGGTAGAGGCGAAATTATTAATAAAACCCCAGCAAAAACCCCACCTCCCAGGCTGCTTTGAGATTTACACTAGGTGAAAGAATGTAGGCAAGGCACCACCCACCACACTAAATAAATGGAGTGCTGCCTCTCATTGTTACTGCTAATAGCGTTATTATCTATTATTGATAATATTAATATTACTAGTACTAATAAAAACTTACTAAACTTAAGAGTTAAATTTGTCAAGAGAGTTTTGATAAAAAACATACTAATTAAATCTTTAATTTTCTACCTGGGAACTAAAACAAAAATGCCCTTAAGATGTTCAGTCCAGATTTTTTTTGTAAGTTGTTATTTTATTGCTCATCTATCCAAAGAAAAAGTGAAAAGGATGTTTAATGTAAAAAAAAATTCCCAAGTCTTAAAATTGTTACTGATATCAGATAATTGTTAAAAAGGAAACAAACAAAAAGAAATTGAAGGTCAACATCTTTTACTCTTTCCTTTTGTAAACAAATCTTAAAAGAACTGTAAGCAGATGATGGAAATATTTCAAAACAATGCTGAGGAAGTTGATTTGATTATGACATTTTTAATGTTATATTAGATCATGTAAAGTTTTTATTTTCTAATTGTTTTGTAGGGAGGGGAGAGAAACTTGTTCAAAATTTGAGGAAAATAATAGTGTCTTAGAAAAACATCTCTTTGAAGATGCCACTTCAGCAGAAAACGTGACAATTTATGAGAAAGGGACTGATGGGAATTGGAAATGCCAATTCAGAGGCTCTTGTCCACTTCCTGCCCTTCCCCGAGGAAGATAGAAAATTGACTTTGAATGTTTTATTTTAATATTGCTGTATTTGCTAATGTAAATTTGGAGCTGGAATACAAATTTCAGTAAGATTATCATCAGTCGATATGCCTTAAGTAGGCAGCTACTGTAAATATCATATAAAGAATAGGATGTTAATTATGTCAGAGAGAAATAGATAAATTTGCTTTATACAGCAGGTGAAAGTTCTTGCAATGTGGTAACTCGAATTTGGGTAAATTTGCAGTATCCAGATTAATATTAACCAGGCACATAATTTATATCAGAATTAGATCCCTGTAAACAGACCAAGACTGATTAATCTATTGTTAAATAACAAAATAAAGCAGCTATTTGCAAAGAAGCTCAGATAAAAGCCTTTGTTTAGGAAAAACAAATCATGTGTTGGCCTTGAGTTATTTTAAAATTCTTTGTGCACTAAAGATTGATATGTCAAACAAAGGAATTGAATGTCAGATTATGGGCAGCCAAATCAAAATTGCAAAGAAACTTCCTGAAGGAGATAGGCTTATTGGAGCAGTCAGTGTTGGGCTGAGGATACTCTTTTTGAAGTGAGCTTTAAAATAGCCGGTCCTGACATCCCTGGCTTGACAATTTCTGAATGAAAGATGGGATTCTATTATTATTATTATTGGTACAAAATACTTGTATGTCTTTATAGGATACACGTGATGTTTTGATACAGGCACACAATGTGAATTAATAGAATCAGGGTAATTGGGGTATCCATCACCTCAGGAATTTATCATTTCTTTGTGTTAGGAACATTCCAATTTCCCCTTTTAGTTATTGTAAAGTATACCCTAACTTATTGTTGGTTATAGTCACTTCGTTGTGCTATCAAATATTGTTTATTCTATCTATCTAACTATATTTTTGCACATATTAACCATCCCCACTTTGTCTCTCTCTCCCTGCTACCCTTCCCAGCCTCTGGCAACTGTCATTCTATTCTCTGTTTTTAAGAGATCAATTGTTTTTAATATCTAGCTCCCACAGGTGAGTGAGAACATGGGAGATTTGTCTTTCTGTGCTTGGCCTACTTCTTTTTTTTTTTTTTTTTTTTTTTTTTGAGACAGAGTCTCACTGTCTTACCTGGGCTAGAGTGCCGTGGCGTCAGCCTAGCTCACAGCAACCTCAAATTCCTGGGCTCAAGCGATCCTCCTGCCTCAGCCTCCCGGGTAGCTGGGACCACAGGCACGTGCCACCATGCCCGGCTAATTTTTTCTATTTTTAGTTGTTTGGCTAATTTCTTTCTATTTTTAGTAGAGACAAGGTCTCGCTCTTGCTCAGGCTGGTCTCGAACTCCTGAGCTCAAGCAATCCTCCAGCCTTGGCCTCCCAGAGTGCTAGGATTACAGGCGTGAGCCACCACGCCCGGCCCTGTGCTTGGCCTATTTCACTTAACATAATGTTCTCCAGTTCCATCCATGTTGTTGCAAATGGCAGGATTTTATTCTTTTTGTGGCTATATAATATTCCATTGTGTGTATGTCCCCCAATTTCTTTACCCATTCATCTGTTGATGGACTCTAGGTTGATTCCAAATCTCGGCTATTGTGAATAGTGCTGCAATAAACATGGGAATGCAGGTATCTTTTTAATATACTGAATTCCCCTCCTTTGGATATATAGCCAGCAGTGGGATTGCTGGGTCATATGGTAGTTCTATTTTTAGTTTTTTGAGGAACCTCCATACCGTTCTCCATAGGTTGCACTAATTTACATTCCCACGAACAGTGCACGAGGGTTCTCCTTTCTCCACATCCTTGCCAGCATTCATTATTGCCCGTGTTTTCGATAAAAGCCATTTTAACTGGGGTGAGATGATATGGTAGTTTTGATTTGCGTTTCCCTGATGACTAATGATGTTGAGCATTTTTTCATATACCTATTGGCCATTTGTATGTGCTCTTCTGAGAAATGTCTATTCAGATCCTTTGCCTGTTTTTTAATCAGATTATTTGATTTTTTTTTCCTATTGTGTTGTTGGAGCTCCTTATATATTCTGGTTATTAATCACTTGTCAGATGGGTAGTTTGCAGATATTTTCTCCCATTCTGTGGGTTGTCTCTTCACTTTGCTGATTGTTTCCTTTGCTCTGTGAAAGCTTTTTAGCTTGATGTGATCCCATTTAGAAAGATGGGACTCTGGTCCACACCCACAATCAAGGGCGATCAAAGCCTCTTGGTGGTGGTTCCTAAGTGGCATCGTGATTTATTAAGGTTCTCATAAACAGCTTAATTTCCTTAATTTTATGGAAATTTGAAAGATGTTACCACGCTGCTTGGACTTGGGTATTTTCTCTTAAATGCTGTGAAGTATAGATGGAAAGATATTTCATCTATCATGTTTAATGATGATACTAAGAGAGTGAAAGAAAATTGTTTAAAAGACCTGGACAGCAAAAAGAAGATTCTGATAGTATAAACTATTATCTTGATATTTTTTGTAATAATACACCTTTTCTTAATTAAAGGAAAAATTGTAATTGTGTAGACTTTGGACTTTGACCAGACACGAAGCACAGTTAATTTCTTCAGTACCTGTTCGTTGGGCATCTTCCATCTGACAGGCCTTGGCATTGACTGTGCTGTGCACAAGCACACGTGGGCATTGCCCCCACTGAGCCTGCAGCCTGTGGGAAAGACAGACATCCATCAAATAGTTACCTAAGTAAAAGCAAAATTACAGCCATGCCAAGTGCTACGGGAAAGGGTCATTGTGCATTGAGAGCATGGTCTAGGATCTGATCTGGGAACTGGTTAAGGGATCAGGGAAGGCTTCCCCCAGGAAGAGTTCAAATATCCTGAGATCTTAGGATGATTAAAGTTCACCAAGCAAAGAGGCAGCACGACCTTCTCGGAACTGCCAGTGTGACTGGAAGCCAGAGAACAAAGGAGAATGTGGTGCCAGAGGGGGTTAGGGGCCTTCCCAGGGGTGGAGCCAACCCGGGTGGGTGTCATCTGTCTTAGGGGGTTAGGGGGAAGGCAACACAATCAGATTTGTCTTTTGCAAAGATCATTCTGGAAGCACTTGGAGAGTGGAGGGAAAGGGGCTGGGAAGGGCTGAGGAGACTCGTGAGAAGCTGTGCGGTGGTCCAGGTGAGAGATCATGTGATGGACAGGGGACACTGAAGCAGGCGGGGGTGCAGGGAGACTCCCAGGTTTCCAGCTGGCCAAGCGGGGCGGGTGGTGGTGCCCTTTACTGAGTATCAGGCCTGCCAGGAAGGCCGGGTGGGTGGGCCGTGCCTTCACTGACAGGACTGGCTTTTCTAATCATTTCTCTGATTTCTACTGTTTCAAACAGGGTAACTTCTTTCAAAATATTGGTTCCATCACCCTGTTTGCTGTTTTTGGTACCGCGATCTCTGCTTTTGTAGTAGGTGGAGGAATTTATTTTCTGGGTCAGGTAAGAAAAACATTTTCGAAAAACTTTGAAAATCTTATATTCTTTGAGCTAGTGCAGGGAGGTGGGGTAGGAACACCTCATGGGGCCTGGGTTTCCCTTTCAGGGTAAATGCCCTCCTGGAAGGCAAGCCCAGCTTCACATGAGGCCTATAAAGGCACGTTAAATTGTTTCTTAGTGTCCTCTAAGAACTTTGGTGTGTGGAATTGAGGGAATCTTTTCCATAATCCCCAAAAGTATTTGATCTTATTTGCAAACTAATACTGTCTTAAATTGGAATACCTAAACATAAAGCAAAATATGTAGCATCGAGAATTTCCGATGGTAACAATATCGGCTATGTTGTCAGATAGACTGAATTGGGGTTGAATGCTGTTTTTTAACAAAAATTTACATTTTAAAATCAGTGATTCTGACTCTGTTCACTCAATTCTAAGCTGTCTACCTGTAGAATTATATACTCTAGATTTTCTACCACTGCTAAACGACTTCCCAGTGGCATCAATGGGGTGTCCTGTACTTTGGCCTTTAATGTGAATTAATGTAGACCAGACATCCCCCAGGAGGGCAGTATCTGTAGTTTTGCATTATGCATGTCCAGCATGTCACAGTTCCTCTCCTTTATTGCCAGTTGCAGAAAGTTTCCCTGCCCCCCTTCTGAAAACTAAGCAGGTGTCAGGCACCTGGGTGACCGGCAGATTGCTCTTACACATGCCAGCTGTTCTCTTGGTAGCCAAAGCCCGTTCCATCTGATTTCCACCTTTATTCCTGCCTCAATGGCACCAGAATAAATCTGTCTGTCATGCAACTTTGTTCGTTGCTCAGCTTCTAGTATCAAAGAGAAATAAACTCTAGAGAAGAAAATTGCCATTAATTGGGCTTGATAAACGTAGCATTCTTTTCCGTACTTTTGTTGTATGATGATCGAATGCATGCTTAAACCAAAACTTAGAGGAGTTTTCTTTATTTTTCAAGTGGTTTGGGGACTGAAGATTAATGTCC
The DNA here is from genome assembly GCA_004363605.1 of Indri indri. NCBI lineage: Eukaryota > Metazoa > Chordata > Mammalia > Primates > Indriidae > Indri > Indri indri. The sequence goes on from RJWJ010002145.1 coordinate 98,909, forward strand.
TTATTAGTTTTAATGAAGCACTAATGGACATTTTAATCTTCTTGGCTGTTCTCCAGGGGTTTTTTTTGTGTCTGTGTGTTTGTGTGTTTTATTTTACAGGCTGATGTAATCTCTAAACTCAACATGACAGACAGGTAAATCCTTCATACTGTAACATCCATGTGACTGCTTTTCAGACTGGGGAAAATTTTCTCCACATTGCTTCCTGGGCGTGGTACTTTTCTGTTCTCTTCCTCTTGCTTCTCTCTCTCTCTCTCTCTCTTTCTCTCTTATTTATTTTTGCTAAGGATTTCTGCTGTAGAATCTATTCTGAATTAATTTATGTGTCTGAAATGAATCAAAACTATATTGAAGACTTTTGAAGATCCCTAGTCAGAGCATTGCTGATTGAAATGGTTGATTCAGTTTAAGCTTTGGAGGGAGTGACCCTGGTCTGCTAACTGCCCTGTCCATACATACCTGCTAGTACCCTGTTCTATTATCTTTCTATGATTTCTAAGTCTTTTCAATAGCCATAATAAAAAGCTGTCTTCTTGAGAGGTGAAGGATGGGGAGAGTGAGCAAGAAATGTTTACTCTAAACATGAGCACCACAGACCTTTGCAATCTCTGCACTATAGAAAACGTAAAAATGACTTTGCTGCACAGATTTCATTTTAGTGATATTTCTGCAGGAGAGAGATTTCACTCTTAGGTGCCTCGACTTGTTTTACTATCCCAGTCTATTTCATTTTTATTTTGTTACTGTTGCTATCTTTCGAGGTGACAGAATAAAGAAAACACATTTTTAAGTTGAACTTCTAGCTTCTAGCCTTTCAAAGGACTGGCCATGAAGGTGTGGCCAGGTTACATGACTCCTTAGATACAGACCTCTTGATGATTCAGGCGTTTGTATTTCAGACTTTGTATTCACTATCAGAAATACCCTGGCTCAGTTTAGATTCCCAGTCAAAGCTAAATGTGTTATATGACTTATACAAAGCATTTCCCCCCAACTTTTTATTTTGAAAAATTTCAAACATACAGAGAAGCTGCAGCCTTGTACAGTGAACCCCCATGTGATCACCACCTAGATTCCATGATTACCGTCCTGCTGTATTTGCCTTGGCCTATGTCTTTTCATCTGTCCATCCCGCTCTCCATTCATCGGTTTATCTGCTAGTTCCTGCTATCTCGTTTCCAGTTCAGGGTGTCAGAAGATTGTAACAAAGTTCATCAGCCAGGCCTCCTCTTTCATTGCAACTTAAACCCAACAAAAACTAGTTTAAGCATAACAAAAAAAAAGTTTGTTGGCTTGTGGAACTGAAGTGTCCCCAGGGTGATGGCTTCTGGCATGGCAGCCTCCAGGGGCCACGATGGTGAGAATCTCTCCTCTCACTGGGTCTCAGCTCAGCTCAGCTCTCCCAATTGGCTTCATCCTCCCCATGCTCGCCCCTCGTGGCAGCACTGATGGCTTCAGGCTTATGTCACCCTCACTTCAGCCATCCCTGCCTAAAAGGGCCAACCTATTCCGTGTAACTGGTAAAATGACTGGCAGTGACCCTGATTGACCAAGCTCTGGCCCCCTGCCCACACCTACAACCCCACGTGACTACAAGGATGGAGAGTAGGAGGGGGGTGTGGCTCCCCAGAGGAAAAGTTGGGTGCTGTCACCAAGGCTGGGCGTGTGGGTGCTGAGCAGGGAGAACCGTGGCCATCCACCCTCCTGTGCTCTGCGTAGAAATGGAGAGAGGCCACTTCAGGATACACTTTGCAGATGTCCTTCTTCCGTCATGGCCCCTTGTGATGCTGCTGTGGTTGATGAGAGTGAGAATAAAAGGAGAGACAAGAAGCTCTGCGTCTGGGCTGCAATTCTAGGGCCTAAGGACCAGCTGCTGGCAAAATAGGGCCTCCCAGGTCCGCAGTTGTTTGGTGGAGTTACCTTCCCACTCCTCCCTGCCTTCCTCCCTTCCTCCTTCCCCCCGCCTGCGTGCCTGCTTTCTCCAGGTGTCTCTGGGAACACACCCATGATGGAAACATGGCATCTGCCCCCCTCGGGCAGAGGTGATAACCTCTGTGAGGACAGGCGAAGTCAGGGAACTCAGGTCTGAAGGAGACCGTCTCGTGGGATCAGGTCCTCAGCCTGGGATCCCGAGGCCCTCCCAGATGATTTCACATTTATTACACTCACAGGGAGTTACCATGGAAACCAGAGGCCAAATTATAGATTTACAAAGAGAGCCGTAACTGGCAAGGCAGCCAGGCATTTCCTGTGGCCAGCACTCCCCTCCCTGACCCTGGAGTCAGATGATCGTCCGTGCATCGGAGGCTGCCCAGGGCTTGGTCCTCTTCCCTCCCACACACGGGGCTGGTGAGGGTGGGAGGCACAGGGCAGAGGGTCTCTGGCTTATGACTGGTGCAGGCTGTGCCCTTGGGGCTCCGTGTTGTGTCTGGTGGTATAGAAGGGGGCAGACCCCCCCACTCGGCTGTGCGAGAAAGCAGTGCCGGGCATGGCGGTTTGAGGGAATGGAAGTCTTGCGAGAACACCAAGAGGGAAAACGACAAACCAGCAGGGCTCAGAGAACGAGCCATCCAGAGTCCTCACAAGGCCCCTCCAGGGAGCTGGGCCTGTCACTTGTCCCCCTGCCCCTGCCCGCTGCTGCCACAGCACCTCCTTCCTGTTTCTTGGCAGCCAAACTTGCTCCCACCTCAGGGCTCACTTGCTGTCACCTCTGCCCCCGGGCCTTGTCTTGCCTGGCTGCTGCTTGTCCTGTAGGTTCTTGCTCAAATGTGTCACCTCTTCAGAGGCCTTTCCTGACCCCCCGATCTAAGTGGCTCCCACCCACTCCTCCACCAGGTTACTGTTCCTCACATCACCCTGGTTTATTTCCTGTGTCACACTGGCTGTTTTCCAGATATGTCTTAGTCTGTGGATGTCACTATTTCCACCGTGCGGCTGAGGAGCACCAATTCTGGGCCAGGTAGCCTGGGTTTGAGTCCCGGCTGTGCCCTTGTTAGCTGACTCACTGTGGACAAGTCACTGGATGTCACTGGAGCAGTAGTAGTAGTCTCTCGTACAGTTGCTGTGTGGAATGTCAAGTTACTGGATGCGAAGTGCTTAGAACAGTGCCTGGGCTGTATGAGAGGTGACTTGATCTTGGTGGGTGCTGTCAGTGAGGTCAGCCGGCCTGGCTGGGAGACAACATCAGTGCCAGAGTCTGCCACCTGCACCACCCATGCCCCGCAGCGTGCTGGAGTTGCTGCTGGCTTTTGGCACTTTCTTAGGTGTTGCAAATCTGAGTGGAGGCAGGAGTTGTTCGCAGATGGCACTCCCATGGCCTGGTGGCAAGGGGCGGAGCAGAGGTCAGACCTAGGAGCTCATGGGTGGTTTGGCTCCAGGCCCTCTGACCAGGAAGGCTGGGCAGTGTGTAACGTATCCAAGCAAAAGACTTCCAGCCATCGCTGGTCAAAATCCAGTCTCAGTGCTCACAGTGGAAAAGCAGGCTGTTCCTACCAACTCCTTTTAAAGTGGGCCTTTCACTGTTCCGCTAGCAGAGAAGTGGGGAAAAGACACCATCTGCCGTAGTTACTTCAGTGCCAATGTGTACTACTGTGTTACGTTAAATGCAGGCTTTGACTTTGGTGCTTTGATACTTGGCGCAAGTGACATGCACTTCAGAATTTCCCCTTCCTTTTCTCTTGCAGTTTCGCGTTTGGCTCCCTGATATCGGCTGTCGATCCAGTGGCCACCATTGCTATTTTCAATGCACTCCACGTGGACCCGGTGCTCAACATGCTGGTGTTTGGAGAAAGTATTCTCAACGATGCAGTCTCCATTGTCCTGACCAAGTAAGTATGGGGTAGAGAGGACAGACCGCTTCTGCAGGCGACAGAACTAAAGGTCCTCGTAACAAAGGGTCAGGTATTTTGAAGCAGCTGCATGTACAGTTTCTTGTCCTCTGGGGAATTGGTTTACCTGTTATCTTTCTTATCTTTCTGCCCTGACAAACCTTCATGTGCCACAGGAATATTGTCAGGGTCCATGGGTGATTAGGAGATGAGAGTCCCCCTATTTCGACCTACCTTTTAGTGGTGGCTTCTGAGCTCAGCTTCTCCTTAGCATCACTGAGCTGCTTATTAAATGTGACATTCCCAGGCCCGCCCTCAGAGCTTCTGATTCGTTTGGTCTGGGGTGAGTCCCAAGACCATAGGTTTTTAATAAGTTCCCCAGATGAGATGCAGCAGCCATTGGGGGATCAGTGTTTGGGCAGTGTTATTGGGGACAAAAGCAGTAGACAGAGGCCATACTCTCCCACTTAGGAGCTGTTGCATGTCACCTTCATTTTCACAGCTGTAAAATCAGATAGTAGTACCAACAGGTTACCTGTCTTAAGATGCTATCATGTAAAAGCTACTTTGGAAACTGCAAATTTTTTTCAAATGTTTATAGGTATTATTGCCTTAGTTGATGCAATCTGAGAAATTAAAGATGAATCATAAAATGTCAATGGAAAAGGAAGTCCATTTAAGATAATCTCAAATGCATTTATCTGATGCAGGGCTGTTTGCTTGGACTCTGCATTTGGTGGTCATTAACTTGTGTGGGCAAGAGACCCAAGGATTTTTGCCAAAACACAGAGAAGGGGTGGACAGTCAAAGCAGTTGAGGACAGTCAAAGCAGTTAGAGAGAGCACGGAGTGTGCCTGGAGTCCCAGCTACTCTAGAGGCTGAGGCTGGAGGATCGCTTGAGCCCAGGAGTTGGAGGCCAGCCTGGGCAACATAGGGAGACTCCATCCACCACCCTAGAAAAAAGCAGTTGGAGAAAAGAGCCCTGAATAGTGTATCAGAGATGAGCTAAGAGAACTTTAGAAGCCAACCTGTGTTCTGTTCAGAGAATAGAATTTCCACTTACCTGAATACTGACTTGTTTCCTTCGTTGTGGGCTTCCTTGCTAAGCATAACTACTCTGTGGTACTAAGAACATTTTCTTAAAAGCTTTGTTAGAGACGACATTCAGAGGATTGGATCTGAGGACTGAACAGTTTAATAGGATGCTATGTGAAAAGTGTGTGACATCAGTTAACGTGACATCCCTTCCTCTTCTACCCCTGCTTCCAGTTATTGTTTCACCATATCTGTCCTGTTTTTACGCCGGCTTCGCAGGCAGAGCTTACCAAATACTGGCTAATTGCAAGAGGCGCTCAACAGACCTTAAAACAAACAAACAAAAAAACTTTAAAATATATTTAGTATTCAAAAAGTAATACACATATTCTTCATATAAAATTAAGAAAACACACACGCAAGAAAGAAAGAAAGAAAGAAAAATCACACACATTGCTAATCCCCAGAGATAATTATGGTTAACAGTTTAGCGGCCAGGCACAGTGGCTCACGCCTATAATCCTAGCACTCTGGGAGGCTAAGGCAGGAGGATCACTTGAAGTCAGGAGTTTGAGACCAACCTGAGCAAGAGCACCCCATCTGTACTAAAAGAGAAAAATTAGCCAGGTTTGGTGGCGCACGCCTGTAATCTCAGCTGCTCAGGAGGCTGAGGCAGGAGGATCGCTTAAGCTCAGGAGTTTGAGGTGGCTGTGAGCTAGGCTGACACCATGGCGCTCTAGCCCAGGTGACAGAGCGAGACTCTGTCTCAAAAAAAAAAAAAAAAAAAAAATCAATTTGGTGTAAGTATATGTATATTTTGTTTAAATGGGCTTATATCCCAAATATAGTATTGTAACTTTTCCATTGAACAGAGTTGATAAAACAATCTTCTAGGACATCATTTTGCCGGTTACAGAGTATTCCTTTCTGTGGATTTACCATGTTCTATTTAACCAATTCCCTTTTATTGGCTTTTTTTCCTCTTGGCAGACATTTCCGTAGCTTTCTTAGGAAATTATCATACATCATGCTGCAAGACCTTTAAACAATCCGATGGCAATATTTTTTCTTATTTAAGATCTATTCTGAAAGCTGCTTAGCTTTCTGGTTTTTACTTTTGTCTTGTATCCTGGCTGCACATATCGAACATTTGTGATACGGAATTTTGCCCAACTTGGAAGTGACATCACAAGTTATTTTTATATATTGGGAGCTAAACTCAATTGCTTTGTCTCTGATTTATTTAAAGAAAAAAAATCTGTTGGAGGTCGGACCTTTTCTGAGCCTTTCTAGGTCTCTCTGCTGTACAAAGGCCAGAGATTAGGGGATATTTTCTATTTGAGATGAGAAGTGATGGATTCATTTTAAGTAGCCAAAGGCTCTTACTGAAAAAGTGCTTTTGAAGGCCACGATCACCTAGGATGACCTTTCCCACATTTGGATCTGTGGGCCACGTGCCTGTCTAGTTTCCAGCCTCCTCTTCCGCCATCAGCCCGACCCCTTCTGAGCTGCAGGCTGGTTTAGGAATCAGTCTCACGGAGTCTTCCGACCATGCTGGTCACCTGCCATCAGCATTTGGTGAGGGACCTCTGTGTGCCAGACACTGCTCAGAAACCAGTTGGATTTGATGAACTCAGTCCATGGTGGCGAAAGACGTTTATAGAGAAGCGAACATGATGCCTTCAGTACGAGGGGACACGACAACCGTGAAAGATTTGGGGACGGCTTCTCGGACAAGATGCCTTCTGAGCTAGGCCTGGAAGGCCAGCAGGCATTTTCAAACAGAGGAGAGAGAAAAGGGGCGTGGTAGACCTGTTTTGGTTTTGTTTTTGTGTTTTTTTCAGTAGTACAGTAAAAAAAAAAAAAAAAAAAACCAAACCCACCACCCAGCTCCTAGGAGCTGTTGTCACCTCTCCTTAGTTATAAAGTAGAATCATATCTTGTTTTTAAGAGGTGCACTTCATAATCAGTCACCTCCGAAGTGATCTGACAGATTTATCTTTGCAACTGAATACGTGAGTGAATTACCCCCTTTTGATTGTTGCGACCTTCGTAAGTGCCAGAAAATGAAATGTTTTGTTTCTTCATTAACTTTAATTAAATCATTTTTAGCTTTGATTTAATGCTATGACAATGTATTTTTATAATAATTGCTATAGAGGAAACCTCTTGTTTTCTCCAGCTACAGCTTACACTCACGAAATAGATCCCGAAGCAGCACTGTCTTTTATTCTTTAAGGTATAAGAAACATAACCTAAGAAATAAAATGTAGAAAATCACCAGGCCAGGAAGAACCCACTTTCTACTTCCATTTATAGTATCTCAAGTTCAGAAACCACTGGTCCAGCCCTGAATCTGCTCACTCAGTTACTCTCCTTGGGCCTCAGTTTCCTCTATATGAAAAGAAAGCAGTGAAACCAGCCTCCGTGCCAGCGTGGCAGTGATGTGGTGGTAAGGCTGGACCCTGGCTGTGTGTGGCCCACAGATCCACCTGTGGGAACGGTAGGTGGCCATGGCCTTCAAAAGCACTTTTCGATATGATCCCTTGTTGGCTCTCACCTTCCTCACAGTGGGATGTTGACTTGTGATCTGCTGGGAAAGAAAGGGGATTGGGAAGATTGTGCGTGCGGGTAAGTCCGCAAAACTTTCATGTGAAGAAAGTTAGATTTCTTTTTTGCAGAACTTCTCAGAACCTTTATTATGTTATTTTGTGCTGTGACTCTGCTCAAAAGCCTTCCTAAGGTTATTTGACCAACTCCCCTTCTATCAGAGATTATTCTGCTTTAAAAATGATACCAATTCATGAAACACTGATAAATGATGCTGACTATTACTGTTGACTATTCTTTGTTTCATTTACTGATTCGGAGAAAAGGTATTGAGTATCTTTTGCATGCTAGGTAGGCTCTGGGCATGTGGCGGTGCACGAGATGGACACAGGCTTGGTCCTCACGGAATAATGCCCTGCAGTTTTCCCATGCTGTGAAGGCGGGTCAGGCACCATGAGAACCTATAAATGGGCTGGTCTGTGTGAAGAGGTGAGGGATGCTGGGGCCAGGGAAGGGTGAAAGATGACCCACTGGGAGGTGCCAGTGACAGCATGGCCCCATCCTGACTGAGACGAGGTGAGGTCAGAGAGGTACAGGGGACAGGAGCCAGGTCATGCTAAGAAGACTCGGCTTCCTCCCTGGAGGACTTTTGAAAGGGCTGGTGATCTGATTAGATCTGCGTTTGAAAGGGGTCATTCAGGCCACTGAGTGTAGAACTGGGTTGGTCTGTAGGAAGACAAGGATGTCTAGAGGGAGATGAGTGAGGCGTACCCCTGGGAGGAAAGGGTCGTACAAGAGAGGAGTGGACGCATTTGAGAGCCAGTCAGGAGGTAGGATGAGGTGGGATGACCAAAGGAGGATATTTAATGAAAATCACTCCTTGCTAATGGTAGAATGCTTTTCCCTTTGAGAACAAAACCAACGATTGAATTTAATGGCTTCTGACATTGTACTTTGTTCTGTTACAGTGAAAGGAAAGTTCTGGTGAAAGGAAAGTTCTTTCAATTTTTTTTTCTTTAATGCCTCCTAAATTCTCCCTCTAGGCTGAAAACCCCTGACATTTCTTCTTTGGGCCGCTCCATTCTGTTCTGACATCTTGCCGCAGCCTCTGTTTCGGGCTTTGTCGCAGGATTCCTATACTGAAAAGGAAGTGGACTCCCCCGGGCCTTCAGGATGAAATGCCAACCCCTTCCCCAGCTTCTTCCCAGCCTCTGCCCCTGCCTGCTGCTCTCGCCTTGTCTCCTGCCACCCCCCACCCCCCACTTCCTGCTCCCTGAATGCTCCCACAACGCACTACCTATGCGCGGGCTCCCTGCCTCCTGCCTTTGCACATGCTGTTCCCCCGGCCCGGGGTGTTTTCCCTCATGTCTTCACCTGGGCAGCTCTTCTTTATCCCAAATCTAAACCCAGCCCACATATTCTCAAGCACTTTCTTCGCCCGCCCACCAGTCTGAGTTAGATTCCCAGCCTGTGTTTCTGTAGCCCTTTGCCCTTCACCCAGATCATCATTAGTTCTCATCTTGCTTTTCTCCCCCATTAGCCTGGGGGAGCTCCTCGAGGGCGAGGACTGTGCTCTCACCTCTGAACCCCAGGAACAAAGGCCACACCTGGGACAAAGTGAACAAATAAACATGTGACTGCTGACTGAATGGTGGGATGAATGCATGAATGAGGGAAGGAGCAGGAAGTAA